>CABHPP010139352.1:0-28215 GCA_902168425.1 Peromyscus attwateri | reverse complement strand
GGGAATCAATGGTCAGTCCTCTCCTGGTATCAACTGGCACTAGCAGCTGAAGAAAGAACCGAAGAGGACCAGCCTAACAACGCACATGGGAACTTTACCTGTAAAGCCAGGAGAACACACAATTACAAAAGTTTTGCTGTTCAGCTACTAGCAGAAGGAAAGTCCTCCAAAACAGGCTGGTGGCAGACCTGCAAGCCCAGCTACTTGGGAGGCTGAGGCAGGAGGATTACACACTCAAGACTACCTATGTTACAGATAAGCTCAGGCCAGCCTGTGCAGCTATGAGAGAACTGTCTCAAAGTAAAAAGTTAGAGGAAACCTAGACACACAGCTCAGTGAGCACTTGCCTCGCACACATGAAGTCCTGAGTTCAATCCACAGACCCAAGAAGACAAAAGGAAAAAGGAAGCCTACATACTTCTTTCTTCAGTGCCAAGATGCATAGGAACTTTACCTCTAATGTAAAGCGGTAAGAATAAGACCGAGAAGAATAAAATTAGTCTTTGGGCTGGCGACAGGGTTCAGAGGTTAAAGGCACTTGCCACAAAAGCCTCATGACCCAAGTTGAATCCCTGGTAAAGGTGGGAATTAGATAACCAACTCTACCCACCCTATACTAATAATGGTAAATAAAATCTTAAAAAATTGGGGTTGGGGATTTAGCTCAGTGGTAGAGCGCTTGCCTAGCAAGCCCAAGGCCCTGGGTTCGGTCCTCAGCTCCAAAAAAAAAAAAAAAAAAAAAAAAACCCCCAAAATAAAAAAAAAAAAAAATCTTAAAAAATTAAAAACTTTAATGTTGCTAAGATCTTAGGTATAAGCTAGTTGTGGTGACTCATACCTATAATCTCAGCACCTAGGAGGCTGAGACAGGAGACTGCTGCCAAGTGTGAGATCATTTAAGCTAGAAGTCACACACATCTTTGATCCCAGCACTCAAGAGACAGAGACAGGTGGATTTCTGTGAGTTTGAGGCCAGCCTCGTCTACATAGCTGAGTTTCAGGATAGTCAGGACTATACAATGATACCCTGTCTCAAAAAAAAAAAAAAAAAACCAAACAAAAAAATCAACCAAACAAAAAAAACCCAAACAAACAAACAAAAAACCTAAGACTTAAAAGAATAAAACAAAAACCCAATGACCTCAGGCAGGTGCTACTTCTAGCAGTGGCCAAATAACTGATAGAAGACTATGACCTTTAATAATTCGGGCTAGCTCACCACTTTATAGTACAAAAATCAAGAACTATACCTTCCTTGGAAAAAGAATTGAACTAGGCCAGTGATGGTGCCACACGTCTTTAATCCCAGCACTTGAGACAAAGGCAGGAGGAGCTCTGTCTCAAATAAATCAATGAAATTATTACATCTGGTTATTTAGGGGCTACTTTGTGTGTGTGGGGGGGGGTTGCTGTTGTTGTTTATTTGTTTTGTTTTTTTTACTGTAGTCCAGACCAGCTTTGAACTTTTGATCCTGCCTTTCCCTTTCAGGTGCTGGAATTACAAGCATGTGCCACTACAACCCAGCTCCTAGTTGATCCTCACACTCTCATCCCTGGTCCCGAAAACTAGGAGTCTTCAGCATCAACATAAAGAAGCAAACACCCAAACAGAAGTCATTGACTGGCAAACTGGTCGGCGACCATTTCAGGCTTTCTTCAAATGGTGCATATTTAAACATAACATTCGTGATCATTTTTCTAAATAACTAGAGAACTCAGTTATCAAACTATGTAGTGGTCATAATGCAATAGTATGCTTTACTGTCCCTAACATCACAGGCTTTTAATTTTTCTAAAGCATATATACAATTAATGGGCATATAAAGTTATGAGTTTAATTAATTCAAAATACTATTTATAACAAAATTGGTAATTGACTTCACAACTTTAATGTAGTCTTAAAAGACATTTTAAAACATAAATAAAATTATATGAAAACAGCTAAACAAATTATAGAAATGTGTATGTTTAAATTAAACAACGGCTCTGCATCAAGTCTTAAGACAAAGTAAAAATCTGATCAGATGACAGTATTTATTAAAAAACACTCTGAGTCAGGCATGACGACTCATGAAGTCCTAGTCAGAAGTCAGCTGGGACTACAAAGGAGTCCTGCACCTGCTTCCTGCCCCTTTCTCCCTGACTCCCTCCCTCCCTCTCCATCCCCTACTCACATACGCACATGTAGGCACAGACACCTCAGCTCCCCCCAGAAAAACAATAAGACACGTCTACAGGCTGGAGATCCAATGCAGAGTGCTCTATCAGTAGTGGAATGTCCTAGTACATGCTGGGCCCAGGGTGTCATTTCTAGCAACCCCACCCACACTCTCCACTACCCACCCACCCACCCCCCAAAAAAACAAACTCTAAAGAGCTGTAGCAAATACCTCTTTTCGTAATTCCCTATTTTTTACAACAGTTTTGAGTCTATTCTTACCTCAGTCATTAGCCATTGTTTCTGCTTGAGTCCAATATCCAAGTGTTGTGTCTCATCCAAAATTTCTTCTAAAGTTAAAGGATATGTATCTCCTCGCTGGTGCCGTGTCTATTGAGGGAAGTTTTCAAATGTTAAGTGCATCAAGTCAGAGTCATAAACGGATCTTTTCATGTACAAGACGTATTATCTGAGGTAGTAAGTATGAATACCAGGATCAAGAACATGAAATCATACAAAACCAGAGTGATAAAAATCAAACATTAAACTCAGAAGGAAAACAAAAATACCACAAACTAACCCATAAACCAGGAATGGGGATACACACCTGTAACCCCATCATGTAGAAGGCTGAGGCAGGAAAATCACAAGTTCAAGACCAGCCTAGGTTACGTGATGAGTTCAAGTTCAGCCTGACCTACATGATTAGTTCAAAACTAATAGAGGCTACATAACAAGATGAAAATGTGTTGAAAAGGAGGTCAACAGCAACAACAAATCTTTCTAGT
The DNA here is from genome assembly GCA_902168425.1 of Peromyscus attwateri. Lineage (NCBI taxonomy): Eukaryota > Metazoa > Chordata > Mammalia > Rodentia > Cricetidae > Peromyscus > Peromyscus attwateri. Next base: position 25,269 of record CABHPP010139352.1, on the reverse strand, counting down.
CATTTTAAGAGCCAATTAAAAAGAAAAAACTTGGAGGGAAACACAGATTAACAGAAAAAGAGATTCAGATCAGGAAAGTGCAATGTCCACTGGTTAAGGTACAAGGAAACAGGCAACCCTTAGGGAAGACAAAATGCACTCAAATGGCCTGCCCATCAACAAGAACAATAACAAGAACATCAACAAGAACAACAACTGCAGCACACCACAAGCTACACACAGAGGTTTTAAGCAGAGAAGTTCTCTTTGTGGTCCTTTCCCTGCTGGACCACAGTCATACATATGCTCATACTTCACAAAAGGCTGCCTCTAGGGTCCTCCACTGTGCAAAAAGCTCAGGCTGAACACAATGAAATCACCACTGCTCACTGGAGACAGACTCACACCTGAAAACTTGTCTACTCTGGGGTCTGATATCAAAAACACCTAGGCTTATTAAAAGAAGAGGCACATAGGTAAGCAGAAGGGTATTGGAGATTCATGAATGTCAAAGGAGGTGACTCGGAGGAGGATGTGGCTCCTGAACAGGAGTCTCAGAAGACACTGTGATTCTAAGATTCACTACCACATTCATTTTGGTGTGTACCTGGAGGTGAAGGGAAATGTTTTAAAAAGTGGCTTCTCGTGGAACACATCCACAATCTAAATAAAGGTGGACAGGGTACCACAAGGGATAAGACAATAGGATTAGGAGTAAGAATGACCTCCGTGTATGAACCTTTGTATATTATTCTACATTTTACATTAAGAGATATATTCATTATTCAAAACAAAAATAACTGCAGGGCTCTACCTCAGGTAGCAACAGAACCTGTTTTCTTTAGGCCTCAGTCCGGCCCTGTAAAACTCTTAAATCTCAACTTTTCACAACTAAAATGTTCCATGAAAAGCAGGGAAAAAACCCATAAAATCTAATGTTACCCAAACAAAAAACATTAACTGCCCATTTGCTCTTCATTCACCCAAGTCTTTAGTATTGACTACTATATTCTAAAGATGCAGAGATGAGACACAATGAAATGCCAATTATACTTACACTTTCCCAAGCTCCCAGTATTGGGGCCAAGTTAGACATGTATCTATAAAATTTAGGTGAAAAAATATTTCTTAAAAAGACAAATTTACGGGGCTGGAGAGATGGCTCTGAGGTTACGAGCACTGACTGCTCTTCCAGAGGTCCTCAGTTCAATTCCCAGCAACCACATGGTAGCTCACAACCATCTAGAATGAAATCTGGTGCCCTCTTCTAGCCTGCAGGCATACATGCAGGCAGAACATTGTATACATAATAAATAAATCTTAAGAACAAAAAAAAAAAAAAAAGACAAATTTACGGGGCTGGATAGATGGCTCAGAGATTAAGAGCACTGACTACTCTTCCAGAGGTCCTGAGTTCAATTCCCAACAACCACATCGTAGTTCACAACTACCTATGAGATCTGGTGCCCTCTTCTGGCATGCAGGCAGAACACTGTATACAAACATCTCATAATGAAGTTGAGATAGAGATCAGTGAGCAGAGTGCTTGCTTAGCACACACACAGCCTAGACCAGCATGCCACCACAGACACACAATCCTAGCACTGGGAGGTGGGGGCAGAAGTCCTCTTCCAAACAGTGCATGCATCTGAGGTCAGCCTCAAATGCAGCTCAGTAATAGTGGGTGGTTACCTAGGACGCACAAAGACCCGAGTTTGATCTCCAACACTGTCCTCCCATGCCTGACACACAGACACAAGAATATGCTGGCCCCACCTAGAACATTTCAAATTCTGACATAATTTGTACAACTAATCATCTTCCCTTTTAAACAATGTTTCCTCTTCCAATCCTAACACACCTCAATTCCAGTCAGTATTATCCAGGAGCACACTGTTCTCAGGAGAGTGTGATAAAAGCAAAGAGAACACTAGCAAAATAAAAATTTAAAAAATAAAATAAAATAAAAAGATTTAAATTTCTGGAAAAAATCTTTAAGTAATTCTCTTCAGGATTCCCAAGTTCATTCTGTAACTATTAGCTTAGAAAACAAAAAAACAAAAAAAAAAAAAAAATTAAAGATGCATAAAGAGCTAAAGCAGTACCAACTGGGGAGCCATTTCCTTTAGGTAACAAAGGTATTTTGCAGGACTACCAAGCTGTTCTAATTATGCTACATAAAACCTGTAAGTGGCATGTACCTTTATCTCAGAGGCAGGCACAACTACATTTTAAGACCAGGTCTTTAAAAAAAAAAAAAAAAAAAAGCCAGTAAGATGGCTCAGTAGGTAAAGGTGCCTGATGCTAAACCCAATGCCCGGAGTTTGATCCCCAGACCCCACAATGTAGAAGGAGAAAACCAACTTCTGAGTTGTCCCCTGACCACCACACACACTGGCCACTGGCTCTGAAACTTTTGAGTCTCCTCCTAGTCTTGCAGTGCTAGGGACCGAACCCAGGGCCTTACACATGCATGCTATAGCTCTAGCTCCTGCCTTTCTGACTCATCTTCTAAAGGCTGAGAAAGGAAACAGTTACTGAGCAGACACCAAATCCTCTGACAGTTAGTAGTCCCCACTGTTGTGTGTGTCAAATGATGGCTGCCTCAAAGCTGAAGCTCCAGGTGGTTTGTAGCACATGACCTAGACAACTGTGCTCATCACAAAACCTCCATTAGAATTAACTTGGCTTTACGAACATTCATTTCTCTGCACTTCAACCTACAAAATCTAAAAAAAGATTTGGTGCCAGATTCCATTTTAACATCCTGCCAATAACTAACAAGCAGTAACTACCATTACATTTATTTCCTTGAGGGATGGATCACTGTTACATACAAATCAAACTGAATCAACCTACCCCAATCAACTTCTTATCAATAACTGCAAAGCAACTCAAATCAGAAGCCAAAAACACTGTCGTCTGTTTCCTTCGACTGACTAACAGCTCCAAGAGGTCTCCAACTATCAGAAGTAGATGTTCATAACGGTTTAACACACAGGGCAATAGGTGAGTGGACTGAACAGTCAAAATTTACTGTCATCTGATACTGAGAAATACAAACCAAGATGTTCCCACTGGAAATCAAGTACAAACTCCACAATTCAGACACAGCCAGACACCCAGCTTCTAATTCTTTTGAGTGAACGTTTCTGAAGATCCTCGGTGAGTTTCTTAACCTCCAAGCAGAGAATCAGTCGCCATCATCTGCTTGAACTGTGTAGTTTTTATTTCACATATGAATGAAGGAACTAGCTTAAAAACTACCCCCATCTTCTCGTAGATGTTTTTCTGGGCCATGTGTCTACTGCATGGACGTACTCTTTTTAAGTCAACTGGTGAGCTTAAGTTGTATACTTGACTATAATGTAAATTAAATTAAACATAATTGAGTACATTACTGTAATGTCCGTTTAACAGAGGGCAAAAGACTAGAAACATTAAATATTTTAGGGGTTTCTTAAAGTATAATCAACATACAATAAACTACACATACTAAAATGAACAATTTGATAAATCTTGGCATATTTATATAAATACCTAACTTCTGAAAACCCCATCTTCTAACTCCCTTTTTATTTTGTCAAAAAAACCAAAGGGACTTTTGTTATATGAGTACTTACTTTCATGTAATTCACAATCTTAGCAAGAACACCAAATTTATATCCAGAGCTTCCAGATAGTGCTTTCAAGTTAAATGATCCATTGCTATGATCTGAAAATAAAGTTCAAAAGAATTATTATAACATTTTCATATAATATGCTATTATGACTTAAGCAATGAAAATGATTTTAATTTTGATAAAATATTTTTCTTTCAATTTTTTCATCTAATAAAGTCTATCCTGTAATATTTTGGCAAAACTCACAAAATCCATGTATGTTTGTTGAATCATCAATTCCCACCACTCACCCACCCTTCTTTAGAGAGATGGTCTCACTCTAGTACACATTAGTCTTGAACTCACCATCCTCCACCTCAGCCTCCAAAGTGCTGGGACTATAAGATTATGACATATACTAGGCTAAATATAATGAAAAGCTTTAAAATAGTTTGGGGAAGGAGAGTGCTGGAACTCAAATTCAGGGCCTTGTGTGGATTAGGCAAGCACTCTAACAGTGAGCTATACCCCTAGCCCAAAATACAAACACAAATTTGTTGTTGTCTGTTTTGAAATAAGAGTCTTAACCAGTACACCATGCTAGCCTCCAACTCAGAGAGATCCACCTGCCTCAGCCTCCTTGGCTGGAATTAAAGGCCTGTGCCACCATACCCAGCTCAAAATACAATTCTCTTACAAGTACCTTGATCATGTTCTACTCCCACCTTAAACTTGCTTACAGTCCTCCAATAATTAGACAAGAGAACATTATAAATGTAAGAAATGAGTGATGGATGGATGGATATCTATCGCCCCCATAATGCCCTCTTCATCTCCCTTACCCCCCACTTCCTCTCTCAGAAATCTTTACATACTGTTTCAAAATGTTTACCATTTTGTCGCCGCCCTACAGACAGAGCCCTGATGCCATCGCTGTATCACAATGCATTTGAGCCAGACAGAAACGTTACAGAATTCACTACAATACAAGAAAAGCATTTCTGAAGCACACATTCTATTAGCAAGACATCAGGTCAGATACCAACTGCCCACACAGCTGATACACAAGGACAGTGGGGCTAAAGAAAAAAGAAGGGGAAGCCATCTCTGGCATCAGCTTGGTAATAACCATTTCAACAGCAGATTGCATTAGCACAACCACAAGTCAAATATAGCAATTGTCAGAGATCCAAAACAGATTCTAGATGCCGCAGAATATCCCTTTTGAAATCAGTAAAGTGTTTACTGAATGTTTTCTGTTCTGATACTAAAAATGCAGTGTCTTTTGGAATTTTCCCTTAGAAACAGCTTATACTTTTGAAAAGTAACTCGATCGGCACATGAAAGTCTACTATGCTTCCAAAACTAACAATAATATTAAGAGTGCCTTACTGATATGCCTCTCCACACGATTTCAAAAGCCAGGGGTGGTGGCATAATCTATAATCTTAAAACTTGGTAGGCTGAGGCAGGATGACAAAAGAGGAGGTACATGGGAGGGGTCAGAGGGAGGAAAGAAGAAAGAGGAAAGGCATAATTATATTATCTCAAAAAAATTAAAATAAAAAAACCTGTTTGCTGTTCTTCCAGAGGCCATGAATTCAGTTCTCAAAACCTAGACCTGGCAGCTCACAACTCTGGAACTCTAGTTCCAGGGAATCTAATACCCTCTTCTGGACTCCAAGGGCATCCATACACACAAACACATATAAATATATATATAATTTAAGTTCATACTCTGCTACATAACAAGTCCAGGGCTAGCCTGGGTTACAAAAGACCCTGTCTCAACAATAGAACTCACTATGCAGACCAGGCCAGCCTCTGCTTCTTGAGTGCTGGAATTCAAAGTGTACACCACCATGCCCAGCTCTCCCCACCCCCCTTTTTTTTTAAAGATTTATTTATTTATTATGTATACAGCATGTATGACTGCAGGCCAGAAGAGGGCACCAGATCTCATTACAGATGGTTGTGAGCCATCATGTGGTTGCTGGGATTGAACTCAGGACCTCTGGAAGAGCAGTCAGTGCTCTTAACCACTGAGCCATCTCTCCAGCAGCCCCCCCCCCCCCAGCTCTCCCCTTTTAAGAGCTACTCCTTAGACTGGAGAGATGGCTCAGAGGTAAAGTAAAAGCACTGGCTGTTCTTCCAAAGGACCAGGGTTCAATTCCCAACACCCACATGGCATCTAACAACTGTCTGCAACTCCAACACCCTCACAGGCAAAACACCAGTACACATAAAAAAATAAATTTTTTTAAAACAATTTTTAAAAGCCGGGCGGTGGTGGCACACACCTTTAATCCCAGCACTCGGAGGATCTCTGTGAGCTGAAGTCCAGCCTGGGCTACAGAGTGAGTTATAGGAAAGGCACAAAGCTACACAGAGAAACCCTGTCTTGAAAAACAAAAAAATAAAATAAAATAAAATAAAATAAAAAGGAGCTATTCCTTTAATTAAAAATAATTCTTGATTCTGTTATTAGGCCAAACTCTTATCACCATAACTAAAAATGACAATGAACAGTCAGTTACACTAGAAACATATCTTAAAATTTAGAAAAGAAAAAAAAAAAAAAAAACTACCTACCTAAACTAACTCTAACTTAAAGAACTAGGCGGATCTTTGTGAGTTCGAGGCCAGCCTGGTCTCCAAAGCGAGTTCCAGGAAAGGCATAAAGCTACAGAGAGAAACCCTGTCTCAGAAAAAAACAAACAAACAAACAAAAGAACTAAAGCATTATTTCTGTTCCCTCAAAATTTCTCCCAATTGTTCATAACTCCAGAAGTCAAGACTTGAGAATATATTGAGGGAAAACAAAACAATTTTTTTGTTAATTTTAAGCTTATTTACGGCATTTTATATCCATTTCCTGTTAGCATTTTACCAAGGTGGTTAACCTGGACTGCTGTTTCCTAGGTAACTGCCTCTAGAGGCTGTATTCTAGCCCCAGCACTGAACTATTTAGAGGGATGTGAAATTTTATAGTAAAAAAATAAAACACTAAGAAATCATCAATCTGTTTCTATGTGAAAAATTAGCTTAAGGACAAAAAAACATTTTTAAGAGGGGTGGCGGCTGATACCCCAGACAGCTCTATTCAATGTATGAATGATCCTCTCCTCAGGACGGCAGGACTTCATGCAAATGCGCACAGAGGAAACTGTCAGCTGCATTATGCAGGCAACCAATAGAAGCACAGCTCCATCTTGGCTGTGCACTAGACTGCATTACTAACAGACGATACCATCGCTTCAGCAGCATCTTTCCAGACAAGAGGTAGGCTTATTTGATCCTTTTTATTCAGTCTCCATATCCTTCGGAAGCAGTAGGGAAATATTTTACCATGAAAAAAAATCAAGCAGAAAGCATTATGCCTACAGAAAACATAAAAGCAATGTGTTAACCCATTATTTTGTAGGACTTTATCATGAAGATGACGAGTGCCCTGTGCTATTTGATAAGCATCCTTACCATCTGTCCCTTAATGGAAAATTCATTACAATTTCTACTAATCTGATCTATTCGGACCTTAAGTAAGACAAAAGCGTTTGATTTTAACCTGGGTCTTTGCTAATTTCATTTTCTCAAAGCAAATTCATTTCAGAAGTCCGGTCTGTCTTAACAAAGGATGTTTCTCAAAGAAAAAAATCTAGAATAATAGCAAAGCCTTGGCTAAAGCTTTCTGATTATATGTACAAATTGTATTGCCTGGTAAAAAGCAGTTATGGAGAAAGCTTATATTTTAATAAATGAGAAGATAATTCAAATTATTTGTATTTGACTTTGAGTACTAATACAGAATGCCAAGAAAATACATTATAATTTTTATATTAAATACCCTTTAACACGTATCATTATGAGTTGTATTATACTATAAGCAAAGATAATTTATAGAACGTCCTATTTCCCCAACATCTTAATTAAAATAATTCCTCACAGTAAAATCTATCTTACCATAAAATATAAGCCATGTTATTACACAAAAATCTTTTAAAATATCTTTTCACCATAAGCCACATAAAAATTTAAAATAAATTATTCTTAAACTGGTATTAGATACATACAAATTTTTGATAAACTACATCTTAAAATTAAACGTGTCCTAAGAAGAGCTGGTTAAGAAAGAACAGTAATAGTATGTAGTAAAATTACTCTCCTGGCTCAGAGTAATCAACCAAATTTCTGTAAATAGTGTCTAAAGATGACAATCTTCTTTGGCAGATGCTAGCTCCTCACGATGTACTGTACCTAACTACCTAAATGTCCGCCTTCACCCTTCTCCTCAGTGCTGTGGATATTTACCACTAAGGTTTGGATTTTTCTCCTGTTTTCATAATTTCTATTCCTTTTGTTTCCTCATCAGCGTTCAGGTTACAGAAACAGTATCTTGAAACACTCAAAAGGCTGCTGTAACAAGATACTCCATCTCTCTGGTTCAGCACAGCAGGTTAATTACCTAGAAACCATTCTTGCTTACCACAGGAAATATGGGAGCCAAGTAACACAGAGAACAACTGTCAAATAAGTTAATTTACACCTTACCATTTCAAATTGTTTGAGCATTCGTTAACAGCCTACATTTTCATATAGTATGTCTATAATTAGCATAAATGGAGGCTGTTACTGTTCACCAAGTCATCTTTCAAGTACACCCTATCTCAGAGTCTCAGAGCTTAAATTAAATGAGTTGCTCTATATTTAAAGGCTATTATGATTAACTGATCGTATTTCAAAGTGATGTACTTAAAAGTGCCAGAGAATTCAATTCACAAGTTTTTACCATAAATAGAGCTAAATCATAATTTCTAATCTGGTGATCCAGGGTCCCAAAACCACAAGACCATAAATATTCCACTGGGGCCTTTTGAAAAAGCTGAACAGGTAAAAGGAACATATCAAAAATAACATGAAATAAAACCTACCTAAAATTATATGATTTGCTTTAAGGCTTCCCATTCCTATAATAAAATTATAAAGAGAGGATCCACCAAGTATAAGACTATTATTGTTTCTATTTTTAATCATTTTCTCCCAGTTTTTATAACATGCTTACACCATTTCCTTGAACAAATTTAATGTTAACTGGAAAAATGTAGTCTAGAATAGGAAATCTTGATGGTGTACTTCTTTTTGAGTGCTTAGTTAAACCAAATCCATTGCCATAAAATGTAGTCTTTACCTACACACAGTAGGTAATCTAACACACACAGATTACTGGAGCTTCTCTCTACTTTGGAGGAATACACAGTAAACTGAAGGTGGGGCGTGATGTCTACCACACAGGTGTGACTTGTTTCAGGTATGTAGAGGAGCTAGCTAAAGCAATAATGTTTTGACTTCCTCACCAGTTTCAACACTGTCGAAAGTGGCAAAACGTCCTAACATACAACCTAAGCTAGGAATACACGTCTTAGTCACTGTTCTATTGCTGGGAAGAGACACCTTGACCACGGCAACTCTCAGCAAACAGAGCATTTAATTGGAGCTTGCTGACAGTTTCAGAGGTTTAGCACTATCATCATGGTGAGGAACATGGCAGCAGGCAGAAAGGCACTGAAACAGTAGCTGAGAGCTACCTCCTGATCCGCAAGAAGAGAGTCTGGGCCTGGCAGGGGTTTGTGAAATGTCAAAGCCCACCCCCAGCGACACACTTCCTCCAACAAGGCCACACCTCCTAATCTTTTCAAATAGTGCCACTCCCTGGTGATTGAACATTCAAATATACGAGCAAATGGGGAGCCATTCTCATTCAAACAACCACTCATAAACACTCCTTTCTAAACAGATATTTCCAGCAAAACACACAAGTGCCTTTGGAAGCATAATGACTATATGAAGTTTCACATGTAAATAAAGAACACTATCTAGGGTGGGGATATAAGGCAATGGCAGGGTGCTCCTAGCACCAACAAGGCTCTGGGTTTTTAGTCCCTGAAGTCTGGGTCTTCTATCCATCACTGTTACCTCTGCTCTTCAAAGAGAATCTGAAGCTGGGTAGTGGTGGTGCCTACCTTTAATCCCAGCACTTGGGAGGCAGAGACTGGCAGATCTCTGAGTTACACAGAGAAACCATGTCTCGGAACGTCCCACCCCCCAAAAAAAGAAAAAAAGAATCTGAAAACTCATTCATGTTAACATAAAAACAACTGTGACAATATATAGGCTCCTTGCATGAATATTCACATTATACTAGTGTCATAAATCTTACAGGTGTTTCAAAAGCCAAACATTGTAAAGTCACATGGAAGGTGTTTACATATCTCAAGTGCCTTTATTAAAGAAGCCAGGTCAAAAGGACCTAGCCATGACACATACATACCACACCTACCCACACCCACACACCTAAATTCCGTCTCTAACCAAGTTTCTGAGTACTTGTACATTTGTGTCCATGGTGTTTAGACTCAGAGACCTCGGCAACACATACACTGGATCAGCCTATCAGGGCATCCACATCACACACCGTAAGAGGCACAACATAACACTGCATTATTATAGGACAACGGTACCATTAAGCACAAGGCAGCTTGTTTTGATTTGGGGTTTTTTTGTTGTTGTTTTTCATAAAAATGTGCTCCGCAGGGTGTGCATCAGGTGAGGTCCTAGGACTGAAAGGAGAAATGGACACACACTCTTATCCCTAACCCAGAAGCTATCTCCAACTGATCGCCACTTGTGAACGAAAACTTAGTTTTCACCAAGGGAGTCTCACTGGGGAAACAAACCACTCCTAAGGGCAGGCCCCACGCCCAACAGTAGATGGCCAACACCAAAGGAACTCAATAGCTTCCTTGGAGGATCTCTGGCTCATAATGTTAAGTCAAGGCATTTTTTGGAACCTTGTAAGTCCTTTGCATATACATTACAGCTTCCAGTTTTATGTTTTTATGGGATCCCTGTGTGTGCACACCAGACGTGTATGGGTGTGTCTCTGCATCTGTTTCTTGTGCATTCCTTTGGCTCTTTTTAGTCTGGTTTTTGTATTATTCCGATTTGTTTTTGTTTTATCTTATTCATTATTATTCCAGAGATGCCTAACTGTTTTCTAAGGAGAAACAGGAAGGGTATAGACCCAGATGGGAGGGAAGGTGGGAAGGAACTAGAAGGCGTATGACAGGGTGGAAGAACTGTTATCACAATATATTGTATGAGAAAAATCAATTTTAAATTATAAAAAAAAAAATGCTCTAAAGAGAACCTTTCAAGGATAAGGTAATTTTGATTTATTTTTATTTTATGATCATTGGTGTTTTGTCTGCATGTATGTCTGTGTGAGGGTGTCAGATCACTTGGCCCTGATTACAGACAGTTGTTAGTTGTGAGCTGTCATGTGGGTGCTGGGAACTGAACCCAGGTCCTCTGGAAGAGCAGCCAGTGCTCTGAACCACTGAGCCATCTCTCCAGCCCCCAATAAAGTAAGTTTCAAATCCTGGGTCTAGAGACATGGCTTGAATGAAATGTAGTACGAAGTGGCACACCTCACTAACTGACAATGTAACTTTATATGTCCCGGAAATAATAAAAATCAGTTACGGGGATGGAGAGATGGCTCAGTGGTTAAGAGTACTGGCTGCTTTCCCAGAGGAAATGGGTTCAATTCTCAGCAACCACATGGCAGCTTATGGCTGTAACTCCTGCTCCAGGGGATCTGACACCTTCACACCAATGCATATAAAATAAAGTTTAAAAAACTTAAAAAAAAAAAGTCACATACCACCCATTAAGCATGTTGTCACCCCCTAAAGAATGAAAAGTAATCAAGTACCATGAAACAGAAGTCTTAAGTTCACACAAAATAAGTGTTTAAGCCTTTACTTATGACTTCAGCTAATAAATCTAACCTTCAAATACAGGAAGCAAGCAAGAGGCTAGCCAGAGAGATTGGATTTTGTAAAAACAAACTTGATTTAGAACAAACTAAAACCTTAGAAAACATAACTTTGGTAAAAGTTATAACACTCTGGTGTTAGGAAAACAAATTTAACCAATATGACTTCACAGTTGGGGTATGGAAATAACACCATGCTTGTATTTAGAAACATCTTCATCTTTGAAGATCAACTTGGAGCACTTGCTCTTCCTTGCTTTTTGTTGTTGTTTTTTTTTTTTTTTTTCCGTTTGTTTGGTTTTTTGTTGTTGTTGTTTTTGAGACAGGGTTTCTCTGTGTACCTTTGCATCTTTCCTGTAGCTCACTCTGTAGCCCAGGGCTGGCCTTGAACTCACAGAGATCCACCTGCCTCTGCCTCCCGAGTGCTGAGATTAAAGGCGTGCGCCACCACCTCCCTGCCTTACTTGCTTTTATGACAAAGGTCTCACTGTACAGCTGAGACCTCTCTGGAAGTCCCAATGTAGCCTAGGCTGGCCTCAAACTCAGGTTTCTCCTGCTTCTGTCTCCCAAGTGCTGGGATCACAGGCGTGTAACAATGCCAGGGTTATTATACTCTTCATGTACTATGCTGAAGTCTTCTTTACACAAAATATACAAATAAAAGACATCTCTACAATTCAGAAAAACCACTCAGTACACAGTGGGTGATTAACATTTGTTATAAATGCACATGAAACACTGTTTACAAGTATGTAGTAAAGAAAAAGCATAAAAGTATCGGTGAATTAAGGAAATACAATCATGTTTTTATTTCCTTTTTTCCTTTTCTGTTATACTAGATAGGTATTTAATAACACCTTAAAATATTTTTTAAAAAAATCAAGATAATGGGGGACTGGGTATGGAGGCACATGCCTTTAATCCCAGCACTTGGGAATCAGAGGCAGGCAGACCTCTGAGTTTGAAGCCAGCCAGGTCTCCACAGCAAGCTCCAGGTCAGCCAAGGCTACATAGTGAGACTCTATCCCAAAAAAGAAAAAGAAAATTAATTACAGTATTTAATACTAGCAATTTTTCAGTCTTCACCTTCTCATGTAAGACATAACAAGTATCAGGTTAACAGCATTACAAAAATACTGAAATTAGCAAGGATAGTAACGCACTACTATAATCTCAGACTAAAGAGGCAAAGAAAAAAGATCCAAAGTTCAAAATCATCCTTAACTACATACCAAATTTAGGACCACCATAAAAAAAAAAAAAAAAAAAAAGCAGCCAAGGAAGGAGCTTACTAGTATAAAAACAGAAATTTAACTCATTAGCTTACTTTATGAAATTAATAACTGACACTTCTTAAAGAACTAAATTTATCTGCTTTCAAAAAATGTATTTGTATGGGGGGGGGGCACATTTCCCATGCCTTGGAGGCCAGAGGGAACTTGCACAGTCAGTTCTATCCACCACACAGACCCTGGAGATCACATTCAGTCATTAGGCTTGGCAGCAAGCATCTTCACCTCTGGAGCCATCTTGCCAGCAGCCCTACATTTATCCACTTTAAGATTACTGTCCACGGTCACTTAGGTTTATGAAACACTCAAGACTTTTATCTACAACTGACTAGTAATCCCAACAGTAACATCACTTCACAGACAACTTCTTCCATCTAAAACTTTAGTTTGTCCTCCTACTGAAAACTGTCAGGATTTGGCTTTTCTCTTCCTGTTACTTCATATTCAGCTACAATTTCTAGATTCAGATCCAAGTTGACAGAAGAGGCAAAAGGAGACAGAAACACCCTAAACCAGGTGAGAAGCACCCGAAGCGTGATGACAAGACTTTCCAAGGATAACTGCTCACCGATACTGCTTTAGTCAAGCTTCAAGCTGCCGGTTTTTACTCTTTATTAGCCGTAAATTCCATACGTAAAATTTTCTTCTATCTGTGTGTGTATGAGTCTTAAACACAAATACTATCTAATAAGTGAAATCCATAAAAACTAGGGTGTAATTTCCTAGTTGGCATAAACACAAAAAGCCTGAAATGTAATTCAGTTATTACTTTTGTTAGACGTTAGACCGCAAGTAAAGCCCACGGTGACTATATGAATTCACTAAGGAACTTCAGTGCTGAGATCTGAATGCACAGGTCTGTAGTATGGTTATAAATACTCATTTTCTCCTTCTGTGTGGATTCCAAACAGCAGTAAACAAGTGGGGCCCCAAGGATGGCTTCTGGCCACTGGAACGAGACCACGCCCTCTGTTCACCAGGACCTGGGCTTCCAAGTGCAAACCATCTACCCTTTCCACGACAACTGGAACACGGCCTGCTTTGTCATCCTGCTGCTGTTCATGTTCACCGTGGTGTCCTTAGTCGTGCTGGCTTTCCTCTACGAGGCACTCGACTGCTGCTGCTGTGCCAAGAACAAAACCGTGAAGGACTTGAAAAGCGAGCCCAACCCTCTCAGGAGTATGATGGACAACATCCGAAAACGGGACAGTGAGGTGGTCTAGCCCTCCTCAGAAGATAAACAAAAGCTTACAGCCCTCTGCCTCTTGAGGAAAATGAAAATTTCCTGAAGGCAACCCTTATGACAACACTGATGCTGACTTTGAGTGGCTCAAAGATTTCCCGTAGAAAACAAGTGAGATGCGCACTTGTGTATGTGTGTGTGTGTGTCCTTCCTTCATGACGGGAACCTACCAGTCTACTTAATACGGCATCTCAAAACCTAGATGAACTATTCCCAGCACCCACTACTGGGAATACTGAGCAGCAGTACTCCAGTTTCCAGGCAAACTCCAATATAAGCAGAGCTAACTGCTAAAGTAAGTAACTTGTGCCTGGTCACACACATTAAAAAGAAGTGTTTAGATAGTACAATCCTACTTAAAATGTGCCTCTAAATCCCAAGTAAAACATTTCCAGGCCTCGCAGTGGTGGCGCACGCGCCTTTAGTCCCAGCACTCGGGAGGCAGAGGCAGACGGATCTCTGTGAGTTCAAGGACAACCTGGTGTACAGAGTGAGTTCCAGGACAGCCAGGGCTGTTACACAGCCTGTCTTGGGGGGTGGGGGGGGTGGGGGGTGGCGGAGACATTTCCACTACAGAGTCCCTTTGTTATGGCAGGAAGAAGGGGATGAGAGAGCCTTGACACATAGCCCAGACTGACCTCAATCTTGAAGCAATCGTATTGCCTCAGCCTCCAAAACGATGGGATCACAGGCATGTACCACCATGGCACAGAGTCCCTATTTATTAAAATCCAGTATTTGAAAACGGATTGAAGAGTGTTTTTTTATTTCATTTATTTACTTTTGGTTTTTTGAGACAGGGTTTCTCTATGTAGCCCTGGCTCTCCTGGAATTCACTCTGTGTAGACCAGGCTTGGCCTCGAACTCAGAGATCCACCTGCCTCTGCCTCCCAAGTACTGGGAATAAAGATGTGTGGCGCCATGCCTGGCTCATTATTTTTACTTCTCTTATTCACGTTATCAAGACCTAAAGATACTCAATACAGAAAATTGCAAAGAAAAGTGAAAAGGTTTTGTTAGAGCTGACAGAATAATAATACATAAAAAAAAGAATACATACACACGTTTGGGTTTTGGGTGTTTTGTTTTGTTCATTTTGAACCGCCACTCCCCGAGGACGGGGATTACTGGTTACACTACCACACCTGGCTCTAATAATAGCATTAGAGACTCAAGACCTATTAAGAACTGTGGCAGTTTGGGATTGGAAGATCACTCAGTGAGTAAAGCACTTGCCATACCATGAGACCCGGAATCCAGATCCCCAGAACTCAAGGCTCCTATAACAAAGACACGACAACCTCCTGAAGTTCACGGTCATAGGCCAGCTAGCCAGGTTACACAGCAACACGACACCCTGTTTCCAGATGAAAGACACCTGCACTTGTCTTCTGGCCTCTATACACATTCCGTGGAACAACTGCGCGCGTGCGCGCGCACATACACATACACACACACTTCAAAAAAAAGAATGTGATAGTTTTATGCCAGGTGTAATGTCTGTAATCCCAGCAGAGACAGGAAGACTGCCACAAACCAAGGCCAGCAAGACCCTGGCTGAAATAGAGAAATATAGAAGTTTCCTTTTATTTATTTATTTTTTTTAAATGCACGTGGATGTTTTGCCTGGTTTTATGTGCACTATCTGTATGCCTGTTGCCCACACAGGCCAGAAGAGGGCATCAGATGAGGGCCATGTACATACAGAGAATTAAGCCTGGCTCCTCTGCAAGAACAGCAAGTGCTCTTATGGCTATGCAGATAATGTATTTTACAATCTTAATATTGCTTTGCTATTACCTCTGAGGAATTCTAAGAAAACCATTACACTACCTTCAAGCCATAAACAACAGCTACAAATTTACTTTAGAAAATTATCTCAGAATAAATCATCTCTATACATGCATTAAAAAGGTCATAAAGAAATCCATTATTTTATATGCTATTTTTAAAAACTACATTAGGGGCTGGAAAGATAGCTCAGGATTAAGAACTTTTGCTGCTCTTCCAGAGGACCCAGGTTCAATTCCCAACATCCATATGGCAGCTCACATCTATGACTCCAGTTCCAGGGCAATCAAATGCCCTTTTTGGTCTCCCCAAGCACCCGGCATGAATGTCGTGCATGGGCATACATGAAGACAAAACACCTGTACACATAAAGGAATTGTTATGAAACGGGTTGTCGAGACGGCTCAGTTAAAAGCACTTGCTGCTCTCTCAGAGGACCCAGGTTCAGTTCCCAGTATCCCCACGGTAGCTTACAGCTGTCTGTAACACCAGTTCCAGGAGGTCCACCGCCCCCTTCTGCCCTCCGCAGACACTGCATGCCTGTGATATACGTACATATACACAGTCAAAACACTCAGACACAGAAAGAAATGTTCAAAGAAAAAGAAAATGAAACAGATTCACTCTGAAAAAGGAAGCTAGCAAGCAGCTGGGGCTGAGAACTCTGCACACCCTCCGTTCAAATCCCTAGCACTGCAAAAAGGTAAAAACAAACACAAAGAAGCTCAGGGGACAGAGATTATTTCCAATATTAAAAAAAAAAAAAAATGAAAATACACCTTTCACTAAATATACCAGTCATCTTACTGGATTAAAAAGCCACTTAATACTACTACAAAACAGAATATATTTTGTCTTCTGAAGTTCACCGTTTTATTTTGTGTGTATGTGTTGGTGTATGTGTGCATGTGCATGCAGGGGGGGCTGGGGGGGGCGGCAGGTGTCTCCTCTACTGCTCTCATTGAACCTGGATCTCACTGACTGGCAAGAAGGGCTGGCCAGCCACGCCGAGGGAGCCTCCTGTCTGTCCCCCCTTCATGTAAGGAGCTGGGAATCCAAACTCGGGTATTCATGGATACACAGCAAGCGCTCTATCGACTGAGCTGTCTCCCCAGCTCTGACAGTTAACATTACAACAGACGCTATTTTAAGGTTACACACGCAAAGACCAGGCGTAATAACTGATACGTTTAAGAGGATTGTGGCTGAGCAGCAGTTTCCTGGAGATTAAACATTCCATCCTGCAGGGAAGCTCAAGATAGGAAGCAAACAACTCAAAACAGCTACAGGAAGTCCCTGAAACTGACCAGACTCACTAGGTCTCTCTCTTTCCCCAAGAATATATAAACAGTAAAGACTGCTAAGAGTCACACTCAGACAAGCCCCCTGGGAACAGAGACCAGCTGAGCTCCCTGGAAGAGGCCCAAACCAGTTGAGCCATCTGGAAAGGACACTCCCCAACCAGTTGAGCTGCCTACTAGGTTTCCAGCTTTGGTGATGCAGCTGTCTTTTGAGTGCTTTCTGCTCCTGTAAATAACCCTAATAAAACTCATTGGTTCACCAAATGTATGTACTTTGTTCTCTCAATCAGTTCCCTATTTGAGTAAGTAGATATGTGTATGGGGGTAGGGGGGTGTCCTCCCTAGGAAATCTGTTACACTATTGTGGAGAGTGCTAGGGTTTGCAAAGGCCCTTTTTTTTTTTTTTAAATCTCCACTACTAATGACTTTTTGTGCATAATTATGTAAAGAGAAGGGAGTAGAAATCTGTTAATTTTACTTTAAAGAACACTGATTGACAGCATACAATCACATCCACAAAGCGTTATCTTTTACATGTTTTTCTAACTAACACAAAGAAACACAAAGCTGGACATGGCGGCTCACACCTTTACCCTCAGTCAGAAGACTGAGGCAGAAGGACTGGCTACACAGTAAGTCCCAGGCCAGTCTTGGACTATGGTAATATCACTTCTCAAAATAATGATAATACTAATAATATACCTAAGTATATAAAATACCTAATAATACCTAATGATAATACTAATAATATACCTCAGTATACAAAATACCTAATAATACCTAATGATAATACTAATAATATACCTCAGTATATAAAATACCATGTAACCAGGTACTATTCCTAACACTATCACAACCACATTTGGATCTTTAATGTCTAGATTTTGGTGTTGTTATTACTGTTGTGTACGTACGCATGCTGTGAGGTCAGAGACCAACTCTGTGGAGCCCGTCCTTTCACCTTTAGTGGGTTCTGGAGATCCAACGCAGGCAGCCAGAGTTGGGTGACAATCACCTTTATCTGCTGAGTCATCCTGCTAGCCCTAATCTCTAGATTTTTAAATAATACACTACTATTCCCCCACTACTTCATCTTGTAATTTAGCCATTTAACAAACATTTATTGAACTTACTATTATATAAGAGTTTAGGCCAAAGAGTTAGGCCAAAGACAGTGGCAAGCCAGTAATCATGCTATTACAACAATGCATCATGGAAGCTGCGTCAGAAAGAGGGGTGATTTTTAAACTTTATTAGTATTTGTGCATATGTGTATGTAAATGCATGTACCATGGCCCATATATGGAGGTCAAAGGCCAACTTTCAGGATTCCTGTTCTTTCCTTCCATCACAGGTTTCAGGGACTGAACTCAAGTCTGTTACCACCTTGTGGTGTCTCCCCCTCACCTTGCCCCCCACCACAACCACCACCAAACCTTGAGATCGAGTCTCTCACTGAACCCAGGGATCACCAGCTTTCCAGACTGGCCAATTAGTCCCAAGCATCATCCTGTCTCTGCCTCCCCAGCACCCTGGCTTGGGATCCAAGCTCAATTCCTCAAACCCTTTACCTACTGAACCTCTCCCCGGCACCACAAGAGTTCTAAGTCCTAAGAGAACTCAAAAGTTGGATAAAAAAAAAAAGTGTAACAGCCCCTTTCTGGTGATTTTTGCTCTCCATGATTTCAGATACCTATGTTCCTAAAAGATTATATGGAAAAACCCCAGAAATAATTCATAAATCGTGCTTGTTTCTGAGGCAGGGTTGATGTATTTCTGGCTGGCCTGGAATTCAGAAATCGGTCTGTCTCTGCCACCTGTGTGCTAGGATTAAAGGTGTATGCCACCTTGCCCCAGCAAATTCAGTTTTATTCTGACCACAGTTCTGAATAAGATGATGAACTCTATCTTGTTCTGTCCATCTGGGCCATGGGTCATCTCTTTCCAGTATATCTATTCTGTATATACTACCCATATGTTAGTTATGAAGTAACTGGTTGTCAGATCACTACCAAGATACTGCAGTTTTTGTGTTCAAGTAACCCTTATATAGTGGCCTAACACACAGAAATTAAAGGAGCTCACATCACAAGAGTAAAATACTTTAATAGTTTCTTTAAAAGCTAAACATAAATTCACATTGTCCAGAAATTCCATTCTTAAGTTCTCTATTCAATAGAAATAAAAACACTTAGGAGGCAGAGGCAGGAGAATTACTGCATTTAAGACTACCCTGACCCACCCAGTGAATTGCAAGGCAGACTTGGCTTTGTAGCAAGATCCTATTTCAAACTCCATCAACCAATAAATAAGCAAACGGTGATACATCCATACAACAAAGAATATTTTTTGGCAATAAAGTACTGATTCACCCCATAACATGGATAAAAACAAAAACCACATAAAGTAAAATAAGCCACATATAAAAGATCACGCTATATACAAGTCTGTCTATAGCAACTGTCCAGAAAAGGCAAATATGTAGACAGAAAGGAGATTACTGGTTGTCTGGGGCTGGGGTCAGAAGTCACTGCAAATGGGCACCTACCAGCCTTTTGAGGGATGATGGAAATGTTCTAAAACAGTAGTAACAGTTCACCATATTTACTAACAATATTCACACTACATTATTAAAATGTGAATCGTGTTATATAAGTCAAACCTCAGTGAAGGATGCTTCTGTTTTGTTTTTCACCTTTCCTCCTGGCTGTATCACGGAACATGTTCTTCTCCTTTAACAGTATGTGAGTGGATGCTCTGCCCACATGTGTCTGTGTGTGGATGTTCTGCCCCATGTGTCTGTGTGTGGATGTTCTGCCCATGGGTCTGTGTGTGGATGCTCTGCCCATGGGTCTGTGTGTGGATGCTCTGCCCACATGTGTCTGTGTGTGGATGCTCTGCCCCATGGGTCTGTGTGTGGATGCTCTGCCCCATGGGTCTGTGTGTGGATGCTCTGCCCCATGGGTCTGTGTGTGGATGTTCTGCCCACAGGTCTGTGTGTGGATGCTCTGCCCCATGTGTCTGTGTGTGGATGCTCTGCCCCATGTGTCTGGGCACCATTTGCACGCAGTGCCCATGGAGGCCAGAAAAGGCTGTTAAGATCGCCTGAACTGGAGTTTATATTGGTGAGTTACCATGTGGGTGCTGGAAATCAACCCAGGTCCTCTGGAAGAGCAGCCAGTGCTCCTAACCAATCGGCCATCTCTTCAGACCTGATAGTTTTACTTTTAAAAAGTTAATACCCTGCCGGGCGGTGGTGGCGCACGCCTTTAATCCCAGCACTCGGGAGACAGAGGCAGGCGGATCTCTGTGAGTTCGAGGCCAGCCTGGTCTCCAAAGTGAGTTCCAGGAAAGGCTCAATGCTACACAGAGAAATCCTGTCTCGAAAAAAAAAAAAAAAGTTAATATCCTAATTTTTAAAACATCCTGTCTCAAAAAATAAACTGAACTTGCCATTGCTAGTTTCCTGAAAAAAAGAAAGCAAACAGTCCTAAAACAGCCCCACTGACCTGTATTTTGTTTGGAGCCTGATGACCCTCCATGTTCAACCTTTGCTTTCTTCTTCTTGGATGAGGCGGAGGGCAACTCAGAAGGCACAGCTCGTTTTTCTACCACAGGGGTGGAAAGAGCTCGTTTTTTGAACAGCTCTCTGTCTCTCAACAGGCTTGGATCCATAATGCTATAAAAACAAACACACACCTTTAATATAAACTCAGATCACTTAAACCTGCATGCCAAGTCTACAGACCTTGGCAAGTTAGTTCCTATAAAATTTTTTTATTTCGTTTGCTAGCATTTATATTTATTCACTTTTTTTAAAATGGCAGTAGTGAGGTCAGTAAAAACACAAGTACTCTCCAAAGCCCTACAGCTACGCTGTCCAGTACTGTGGTAACTATGACCCAAATGTGCCTGTTTATATCTGAAATGTGCTAGTCAGAATTCAGATAAAGTATAAAATAGGTATCCGACTGCAGGGCTGGGGATGTAGCTGTTGCTTCAGTGCTAGGCTATCAACACAAGGCCCCAGTTAAATCTTCAACAATGGGTATAGTGATGCATGCTGGTAAACTCAGCACACCTGATAGAAGCAGGAGGATCAGAAATTCAAGGTCTTCCTCAGCTGACACCCCAAGGCCAGCCTGGGCCGCACTAGACCTTGTTTCCAAACCACAGACATTAAGACCTAGAACCAAAAATAACCCTGTAAGTGCAAAGGGGATGCCCTGTATTAATTGCATGTGCTAGCAGTATTTTTAGATCTTATTTTTTAATAACATATTTCACTAATCATTTCAAGTTTTATTGCGTGTGCATGCCAGCTCATGTTCATAGATGCAGGAATGAATACATATGCCTCAGTGTGTGTGGAAGACAGGACAAGAACCTGCTCTTGCTTTCCACCTTCTCTGTGATTCTGCCACTCTGCACACTTCACAGCAACTGGCCTGGGACCTTCACAGTAATCCTGTCTCCATCTCTTGTCTTCGTGTTGGAGTTAACAGGATTATAGATCAGGGAGTAAACGTAAGTCCTGAGGCTTGCACAGCACACATTTTTACCTGCTGAGTCAGCTCCTCAGTGCAATTTTTACTTTTTAAAACTAAGCGGCTGCACCTCAAGCCGGACTCGTCAGTCCAATTTCACCAATTTTTACTTTTTAAAAACATATAGTCTCTCTAGTCCAAAGAGCAGCTGCACCTCAAGTGGCATGGCCATGGCTGGAGCGGAGATGCACAAGGATTTCCAGGTCTATCTCATGAGTAAGCACCTCCTCGGGGACCCAGATGCCAACTGGAGTCTCCCCATTTCGGCCATCAATGACATTTAGAAGTCTGCAGAGGGCCGGACGGTGGTGGCACACGCCTTTAATCCCAGCACTTGGGAGGCAGAAGCAGGTGGATCTCAGTGAATTTGAGGCCAGCCTGGTCTACAAAATGAGTTCCAGGACCGCCAGAGCTACACAGAAAAACCCTGTCTCAAAACCGCAGAGATTATCAGTGGGCAGATGACTTTCCTCCTGTGTTGCTATACTTTGACACTCACGAGATTTGTCTACAAGGTAACCTGGAATCTGGCTTCTGTTTGCATGTCATGTTACAAATGAAGTGCGCCAGCTCCTTCAGGGAGAGCAGCTTATCAACTAGGAGATGAGGAGAGCGCACCTTCATTAGTGAGGCGAGAAGCAGCTCTGGAAAGGACAGTGCCCCGGCCACTTCTGCCAAGCCACAGAGCCGCAGAAACAGTTTTGCTGAGGGGAAAACATGAATGCTACATTTAATAACCATGCCAACTTTATAGAAAAGCCAGAAACTCTAAACCAACTCTGCGGCCTTACCAATGCTAACAGCTGTCTTCTAGAGCAGTCCAAAATATGCAACTAATTTAATAATAATCTTGAATGATAGTTTTACTTGTACTTAAAGTACTCAAAATTCTTGATTTTTTTTCTTTAATGACTACAGTATATCCCTTAGGTAGCCACATGCCTACACATGATTTCCAGTGGCGAAAAGTATCAGTGTTTGCCACAGTGTGTAGATTCAGATTTGTAACTTAATGGCAATAAATTAAATATTTTTTAAAATATATACACAGATAAAATACACACATTCTCTCTATCTCTCTCTCTCTAGCTGGAGATAGAGTTCAGTTGATAGAACACATGCCTTGTTTGCCCTGGGTTAAATTATCAGCACCATAAACACATACACACAAACCTTAATTACAAACATGGCTCACAATTGGAGCTCCCATTATATTTCTGCTATGGACCAGTGCTCTACAAACAAAAATCCAGGCAGAAATTAGGAAGCAAATTTAGGCTCAATGAGGGAGAATGGAGGGAGGGGGAAGGAAGAAAATCAGAACTGCTATAAATGAAATGATTTTTTTTTTTTTGGTTTTTCAGACAGGGTTTCTCTGTGTAGCTTTTTGAGTCTGTCCTGGAACTCACTCTGTAGACCAGGCTGGTCTCAAACTCACAGAGATCGGTCTGCCTCTGCCTCCCAATATACTGGGATTAAAGGCATGCACCACCACCTGGCTGAACTGGTGTATTTTAAGAACCAGTGTTCTCTTATTAACTAAGAAAGCTGGGTTATGGTATTTAAAATGTCTACAGAAGCTGGGCATAGTGGTGTATGCCTTTAATCTCAGCACTCTGGAAGAAGCAGGCAGATTTCCGTCTGCTCTACATAGTGAATTCCAGGACAACTAGTACCAAACAAGACACTGGGTGGGGGGTCGGGGAGTCCTACAGAAAATTCCTGATTTGGAAGGAGGTAGAAATTATCATTTCGCCGGGCGTTGGTGGCGCACGCCTTTAATCCCAGCACTCGGGAGGCAGAGCCAGGCGGATCTCTGTGAGTTCGAGGCCAGCCTGGGCTACCAAGTGAGCTCCAGGAAAGGCGAAAAGCAACACAGAGAAACCCTGTCTCGAAAAACCCAAAAAAAAAAAAAAAAAAAAGAAATTATCATTTCATTTTCCTCCTTCCCAGTTATGAAACTCTACAATTTTAAGCAATCGCAACACAACCAGGAGAACTACAGTTGAATCACCAAGAATCTTACAAAAATTCTTTTCTCAACTCTTCCTAGCACGCTGCAGAGGTCTCAGAAAAGCTCATACTTGCCTCTATGACTGAATTTCACACTACTGAACTAATGTTCAGTAAGGAGAGGAAAGACCAGTATGCAGAGGATCCCTGACTTCCAATGGGGTTATACCTAATAAACCCGTCATAAACTGAAAATATTTTAAGTTCAAAATGCATTTAATACATCCTTTGTACTGAATATAAATGCCTAGCAACCCAGTAGACAATGAAGTATCAATGGTGCCCTTATGATCTCATTAGGGATTGGGAGTTCCACATCACTAAAGCACAGTACTAAAAGTCACCAGCCTAGGAAAACATCATAACCTCAAGTTCAGTTTTTACTGCGTAAAATATTGCTTGCACATCTTCAAGGAAGCTGAAGAATTCTAACTGGTTCCATATGCACTGAGTATTAAAAACAGGAAGATGGCTGGGGGTGGTGGCACACACCTTCAGAGGCAGAGGCAGCAGATCTCTGTAAGTTCAAGGTCAGCCTGGTCTACAGACCAAGTTCCAGGACAGCCAGAGGTACACAGAGAAACCCTGTTTCCAAAAAACCCAGTAAGATGGAGACTGGAGATTTAGCTTGCTGGACAGTAGCATGTGGTAGTGTGCATTTATGAAGCCTCAGGTTTAATCTCGATCATCAAAAGAAAAAAGAAAGCGTTCATAAGAAAAAAATCAGTGTGAACTTCAGGTCAGAAGAGTTGAAGAATCCTTGGTCTAAGAGTAAAACAGCTGCTTCTCTCGGTTTCAATTCCTAACATCCGGGCAATAATCTACAGGACTGCTTCAAATTCAATTTCACACTGGGGGCGGGGAGGGCTATCAATGTTGTACATGTTTGGCTCAACTATTAAAGTGAGAAAGTAGTTATGAAAGTTTTTTTCCAAGAGTAACTGTTATATGCGAATGAGGAAGGAAAGCGTGAAAACAAGAATAAGAAAAAATTCACAAGTGAGAAGACGAGGAAACGGGCAGATTGCAACTCCTAAAACAGGGAACATTTCTATTTTACTTCGTAAGGTCAGGTGATTAACCTGGCCTTTTAATATAGAAGACTTTAGGAAAGACTCAAGCGGTACCAAGCGGTACAATTTACAAAAACTTGACAGTACATAATGCCCACAACTCTGAAAAGACTAAGCATTAGTGCTATCCTTAATTTTAACAAGTAAAACCTGAATTAGAGAGACATAACTAAGGTTGCTGCTGAAGAGGTCAAGTGCCCCAGACCTGGAAGAGGTTTCTGTGGTACCAACAAAGGCACCCAGAGCAAGCGGCTTACTCTTTCGTGTTCCAGCTAATTTTCCCTCCTTTTGCAGCATCTGTACTAGAGAAACTACACCCCACGTCTTTACATTACTTTGGTCAATCAAAACCACCAAACAGGATACCCAACTGAGTGTTGCTACGTTTCACAGGGGATAGATACTGAGAGGCTAAAACTGAAAATCTTCAGGCTCCACTGCCCAGGTCCTTCCACCCCTGAATCTGCAATCCTGCAGCCTGGCTATCTTTATCTTTTGGCTTCTCCGCTGGCGCACCAGGAAAGGGACCGAAGCGTTCCGATCTGGAAAACGCCTCTCGGGGACTCCGCAGAAAGCACACAGCTCAAGTTCAAC
>CABHPP010139351.1:29847-49126 GCA_902168425.1 Peromyscus attwateri | reverse complement strand
CAGATATTTTATTTCTAACAACAGGAAGATGATTACCTTTGAAAATAATAAAAGCTTTAAATCGAAATAAGGATCTAAATTACAGTGGTTGAGCAGTGAAGAAAAGTGAATTCTGTTAATCCCCAACTGCAAGTACCAATTAGTTAAGTATTAATCAATTTCCTATATAAATGGAAATGAGGAGAGGAGGATTCTTTGGTAAGATAATGTTTCTCATTGATGCAAGCACCATCTGCTGACATTTTTATGAAAAAAAGTTCAACTTTTTATTCTCTTGTCCATGTTAGTATGAATGCTACTGTTGTCCTGGTTAAACTCATGCTGGGGCAGTC
Organism: Peromyscus attwateri; assembly: GCA_902168425.1. NCBI lineage: Eukaryota > Metazoa > Chordata > Mammalia > Rodentia > Cricetidae > Peromyscus > Peromyscus attwateri. The sequence continues at coordinate 48,794 of CABHPP010139351.1, read as the reverse complement.
ACGTTTGTGAGACTGCATGGGTGTAACTTCTACCATTCCTAGGAGACACAGTCTCATAGCAAACTTCCTGGTCTTTCGTCTCTCACAGTCTTTCTGCTCCCTCTTCCACAGTGATCTTAAGACTTAGATGCAGGAGTTGTGTTGTGGATGCACCAGTAGGGACTGGGCTTCACAACTCTGCACTTCACAACTCTGCACAACAATTGTTGGTGATTTTCTACAATGGTCTCCCTCTATTGTAAAGAGAAGTTTCCTTGATGAGGGGTGAGGACCACACTTCTTTGTAGACTCTGGAGAAGGATCTATATTTCTTTAGATACTGAAGCAGAACATCTTTAAATGTTTGCTGTTCGTCCTCTATTTCTACTAGTATTTTGAACATACACAAAACTGTTATGTCAATGAATTTGTGCTTAATATGAAGCCTCCAAAGCCAGAAAAAGGTTTAAATCTAGAAGGATTTTCTAGTCAAATAACAAATTGTTTTCAATATATCTTTTACCATCCCCTTTGGATAGAACATCTAAGTGAGATCTTCATTTGGCTAGGCTGTGGAAACAAGTAAACAGTAGTATGATCCATGAATCTACATAGTAAAAGTAATGAAGTGCCTGGTATCTAAACTGAGGAGCATGTCTTGTGATGCTACAAAAGGTTCAAGATCACTCCTCAGGTTTGAGCAGTCATTATCTAGAGTTAGCAATTCACTCAAAGCACAGAGCTAGGCTATTCAACAGTTAAAGAAGGCAATTACATGATTTTAGTTCTCAACAATTTTTTTTTACCTCTGTGGGAGCTACTGCTCCTACATAAACACACATAGATGTATCAAGATAGGTGAAGTCTGAAATATTCCAAAATGTGAAGCTATGTGAATACTGGTATGTTGTCTCAAGTAGAAGATGTCACATTATACAACAAAATTTCCCACTGAAAAATTATAAAATACTGTTTAAAATTATATTTAGAATTTAAGTATAAGAAATGCATAAAGCATATAAACACTTTATATTCAGAATTGGATCCCATTTGCAAGGTATCAAAATGTGTATTTAAAAAGACTTCAAAATGCAAAAGAAAACCCAGAAATCTGGTCCCAAACAATTAGTATAAGGGATACACTCAACATACATGTGTTTACAGACATGTATATATGCATGTGCATACACTTTTATGTATATGCATATATATTTATATTGATAAATTGTTTTTTCAATAAATCACATGTCTATGGGTCCAGCAGAGTATTTCCTTTAGCAGAGATAACAGATCATAAAATGAATACATAAAAGCAAAGTTTAATTTTATCAACTGCAACAACTAGTCAGTAAAATAACCAATTTCCATTTTCAAAGTATCAAAACAAAACATTCAGAGAATAAATTTTACAAAATATGTCATATCTTTATACAGAAATGATTTTGTTGTTGGTGACATTTAAATATTCATATGAAATTCTGATGGTTATGCCATATTTATTCATGAACAAATTTGTATCATAAAACTTCAATTTCTAAGACAATGTGTAATTCAATGAAAGTTTAATTTTTAGATTACATTTATTTATTTATTTATTTATTTATTCATTTAGTGTGTGTGTATACGTGTGTGTGTGTGTGTTCGCGCGCGTGTGTGTGTGTGTGTGTGTGTGTGTGTGTGTGTGTGTGTGTGAGCAAACATGGCATGTCAGACAATTTATATCAGTTCTTTCCATTTTATTATGTAGGTTCTGGGGACCTAGTTCAGCCATGACACATATTTCTCAGCTCTCCAATAAAAAACTTAATGTAATTTTAAAAAGAAAAAAAAAACTAGGAGACTGACATTGCCAGGATTACATTATACATCATAGATGGTTTTTGTTTTTGTTTTTGTTTTTTCGAGACAGGGTTTCTCTGTGTAACAGAGTCCTGGCTGTCCTGGAACTTGCTTTGTAGACCAGGCTGGCCTCCAACTCACAGAGATCCTCCAGTCTCTGCCTCCCGAGTGGTAGGATTAAAGGCATGTACCACCACCGCCCGGCTACATAATAGTTTGTATGTTATGTGTTATATGTTGTATAGTTGTAGTATTTCATAAGGTTTGAATATTAATGAGCAAGTTATTATTTTGATCATTAATACTATACTAATATTTATTTAACATTACTATTAATAATAAAATATTAATTGAAAAGACAGACAAGTAGACATTCCAGGGCCAGGAACAACTTTTTACTGATAATGGTTACTTACTTCAGTGTGATGAATGTAGTTACAATGAAGAAATCATTTTACATCCAATGAATTTTGTTGGGTTGGTTGTTTATATAAATATTTGGGTCGACTCAATTCTCATATACAAAAACTCTTGATTTTATAATTAAATATGACTGGTAAATTAATAATTTCTAGAATAAAAACCGTAAAATAACATGATCCTGACCTTGAGAAGAATCTGTGAGAAAGGTTATTCCCATCTATTGCTACTAGATTGAAATAGGAATTTGTGCTTATGTACATCAAAACTTTCACAGAAAAATGTTCATAATCATACTGTAGTTAGTATCCTTGAACTGTGACAACCCCGTTGTACTTGAATAGTAGAATCAATCAGTTAAGTCGTGGAATGTACACACACACACACACACACATACACACACACACACACACACACACACTTTTATGTAATACTTTAAAGCAACAGAAATGAATAAACCACTTTACAAAATAACAGGAAGAGTTCTGGCAAAATGTACTGAGAGAAAAAAATACAAAAATATAAAAAAGGTACATGTTTCATAATTACATTTGTGCAAAATCCCAAAATGGGTAAAATAATTAATAGTTATAGGAATCAACAGAGATTACGTTTAGAATGTAGTGCGATAGGAGAAGGAACAGGGGACATGTGATGGTGTATGCCTTGATTGACTAGTGCTTAATTACTTGGGTTTACTTTGTAAAAAATTAATAACAGTTTGATTTGATATCCCTTCCTCAATGTATGCTGTGCTTTCATCATCTGTTTTAGTCTGGATAGTCTAAAATTTTATGATTGTCAGATTAGCAATATCATATAACATAAAAACACTTAGCAAAATTAAAATAATAACCCTTGGCTAATGGCATTCCTTTAAGAATTTAGAAAATATTTATTGATTATATTTTTACTAATATTCAAAAGAATGTCCTGCCTGTGGAATAACCCAGATATTTTAGTTAATATGGTCAATTTTAAAATAATAAATAAAACCTTGCCAGTAGTTAATATTGTTTTCAAACACGATTAACTGATAATACCTGAAAAAAAATCTATTTTAAAGTTTCACAGATTCACAGACCTGGAAAGAACAATACTCAACTTCATATGGAAAAACAAAAAACCCAGGATAGCCAAAAGAATCCTGTACAATAAAACAACCTCTGGAGGCATCATCATCCCTGACTTCAAGCTCTACTATAGAGCTACAGTAATAAAAGCAGCTTGGTACTGGCATAAAAACTGACATGTGGACCAATGGAATCGAATTGAAGACCCTGACATTAATCCCCACACCTATGAACATATAATTTTTGACAAAGAAGTCAAAACTGTACAATGGAAAAAAGAAAACATCTTCAACAAATGGTGCTGGTGTAACTGGATGTCAACATGTAGAAGGCTGCAAATAGATCCATGTCTGTCACCGTGCACAAAACTTAAGTCCAAGTGGATCAAAGACCTCAACATAAATCCAGTTACTCTGAACCTGATAGAAGAGAAAGTAAGAGGTAGTCTTGAATGCATTGGCACTGAAGATCACTTCATAAATACAACACCAGTAGTACAGACACTGAGAGAAACAATCAATCAATGGGACCTCTTGAAATTGAGAAGCTTTTGTAGAGCAAAGGATATAAAAAATATAAAATTTGAAAAAAAATTCACAGAATTTCTAGTTACTAAAGCTTTATGTTTTCCAAATGTAAAATATTCGGTAATGTTAACTCTCATGAGAGCTATTTGAGAATAACAAAGCTTACTAGAATTATTGGACACTGGAAGAGTGACGATCCTGTGATAAGCCATTGAGTCCCGTGCGTTCCTTCTGTGAGGAACACACAGTTAGACTCCCTGCTACAACCACTTAGGGAGAACTTGCCCGAGGTATTCATACTTAAACTTCCAAAGGCCTTGCGTTGTCATAAGCCACTTTATTTAATTCCTTCATCTCAGAAATGGGGATCCAACCACCTTTCTGACATCGCCGTGACATGATGATTAATTGGCTAATGTTTGTGAAGTGCTTGGAGGATGTAAAGTGCAAAACAAGTGTTAAGCACACTTAAACATCACAATCAATCAACGCAATGCATTATCATGCAACTTCTTCTTCCGGTTCGGATAGAGTCAACTAATTTACTTAATGTGAAAGTTAGGACATAGCACAATAAGCTAAAATCTTATGTTAGAAGATAGAGCAGGCATCAGGGAAGTATAATTTATTCATTAAATATTTTAATTATCACCCATTATAAATTTTACCCTGAGTTAAAAACAAGAAAAAAGATCCCATTTCAACTTTCTGCCTCAAATTTATGCATTGAGCCCACTCATACAATTGTATATGGTGGAGTGTCCTTGGCTGTCCTCAATTCTAAACACAGCGTTTAATTCCCAAATTACTGTTGTTCTCTTTCAGAGTATTTCTGAAGGCAAGAACTACAATTAATTCATAAAACACAACAAATGGCTTTAGAACTTTTTGTTATATTTGATTTGGGTAATATATAAAAAAAATTATGTAGCATAGAGGTTGTCTCCAAGTGATTGTGGAAACGACTTGACACAGTTCAGGTATATCTACTCTGAGCCCGGATGCACAGAAAAATGACAATAAGAAATAAAACCTCCTTCCCATTTATTTAAAATCCCGGTTGACACTGTGTAGGACTGGGGTATTAAATCAATTTTATTTGTCCACATTTAATATAGAAATCAACAAATGCTAATTGGAAAGTGATTTATCATTATTAAAAACACTTAAAAGTATTCCTAAAAATGCCTGAATCCTATCCTCTAACTACATGAAAACACACTTATTTTTTGCTACAACATGCAATTTCTTTCTTTATTTTTTTTAGAAATATTCATCACATCAGGATTTTTTATTATTACCCATGCCTTTAAATTATAGGATAGTTAGAATCAACCTCATCAATACCACAATCCCTTTGTACTGTCCTATATTACTTCTTGTATGTATCAGAACTCATACTGAGCCATGAGTTCTGGGTTGCAAAAGAGAATTTATTTTTGCACCCATCTAACCTGACGCTTTCTTTTTTGCGAGAAGTTTTAAGATGTATAACGAACAAATGTGAGAGAAAAATCTAGAGCACTGGTAGCCTCAACACTTTCTCTTGCCTCTGTAGACCTAAGGATATTCTTTCTCTGTGTTAACATCAGTCCTTGCCTGAGGATAATCAGAGAACAGCAAAGGATTCAATTAGGTAGCTGACTTTGCGAAAACAAACCGCATTTTAGAAAATATACAGATCCCAGAATCCTCATTCATTCTGGGAAATTCTTCTTCTGGGTTTCTGAAGATCATCTAGGGTAAACTTAGAGACAGAACACTGAGTTTCAACACATTCCAGTAACTTGTCTTGGGAAAGTGAGTGAATTAGGGGGTGTGGTGTGTGTGTGTGTGTGTGTGTGTGTGTGTGTGTGTGTTGGGGGTGGTGAGGAGACTGCATCAGGTCTTTTGCCCTCATCTCTCTGCTGTCCTTACAGGTTCTGTTTTTTAGCAGAACTGGGCTGCAGCCAGCTTCTGGCTTTGCCATTTAATATTCGTGTGACTTTGAGCACACCACTTCTGAGCTTTAGTTTCAGTTGCTTATAAAATGGAGAAATAATGCTTGCGTTTCAAGGTTGCCATAACAATTACAGACATGCCCGTGAGTGGAGAGCCAACAGATTGATGAGAGCTCAGTAGGTGAAGGGTGGATGGTGAAGTTAATCCGTGCTTCTCACATGCATCTACCTCTGTTAGAAGATGGACATCATCACCAGTCTGCAGTTCAGCCACCATAATGCCTTAGTAGTGCTCACTGAACAGCTTTCTGCATGTATGCATTTAAGAAAAGCAACTTTTAGCTTGTTTTTATATTTCAGTTTTTTAAAAATTATTTTTATTTTATTTTATAGGTATGAGTCTTTGGCCTGCTGTAGGTTTGTGTACCATGGGCATGACCAGTGCCTACTGAAGTCATAAGAGGGCATCAGATCTCCTAGGACTGGAGTTATAGATGGTTATAAGTCACCATGTAGGTGCTGAGAATTGAACTTGAGTCCTCTAGATGAGCAGTCAGAGCTCTTAACTGCTGAGCTGTCTCTCTAGACCTCATTTTCCTATTTCTTTCAAGCCAGAAAAGTGATCCTCAGATAGATTAATAGCTATGTATAACACAAGTCATAGAAATTAATTAAACAATCCAACATGGTTGTCTCTGAAACTGGCTTGCTTTTACTTCTGTACCTCTAGCGTTCTGTTGAGATGATTTATTAACTTTACCTTATAGCTTAATTATATGTATAACCAGGGAAAAATAAGGCCAGAAAAGGATGGAAATGGGTAGCCGCAAAACTCAAAATGCTGCATGCAGGGTTCTTAAATAACTAATGCCATCAATGCATTCTTTCACATTCCTCACAGACCTTTTAAAAATCAAACTTGGTACTATGGTACAAAATTAATTCTACAAGAACTAAACTTTTCCTTAGTCATAGCATGCTATCCATTAGATGAAGTCAGTTTATATAACAGCCTCGTTGCCACCAATTTTGCTGACTGAAATAAAACCAGTGTAGTATCTGTTTACTGACATAGTACTCATCTGTCACTGGTGAATGCACATAATGTGGCTGTGACTTTATCCATGGTTCCTTGGGGAAGCCGAGTGTATCACTTACAATGCCTGGTGAGCTCATAGAGCTATTTATAATGTGTAACACAGCCATTAATAGCTTAAATATTTATAACCACATTTATTAGCTATATATCACTGGGACAACAAATAATGCATATGGAGAAAATAGATTCTTTCTCAATTGAAAAAAGGATTTCTTTCCCTGTAACTGCTCTGGGAAGGAAATTATATTGTCATTTGCACAGAACACGGGGGCAATGCATCCTAGGATCTCTATACCCTGTCTCAACACCATTGTTGCCCGTGTGAACATTTTGTTCCTTCTAGGAGGCTTGCTTTTCTTACCACTCTATGCCTCCTAGGGCATATTCATTCTAAGTTTAGACTGTCACAGTTCTGGTCACCTGATCTGCCCTTTCCTAAGCACTCTGCTTGGAGTTGTCTTCTTTCACCAGGTGGCATGTTCCACCCTGTCGCAGGAGACCGGAGACCTGGGCACCATCCACTACTGCCTTTCATGTTTACAACTGCATTATGCTTGTACATTTTTGTACAGCAGTACAAAGTAAGACAGAATTTAACGTTCCTAAAATTCAACGATCCTGTAGTTGTTGACCCTTGTACTACACCAAAAGTAACATCTCAACTGGAGCTGCTTTCTGTTGAGGTCACGGTAGTAGGAAAGTCTTGTGTGGAAAATCTCTGTGACCAAGCTTGAGTTGGGTAAGGGGTTCATGTCTACCTTAGGGGAGTCTAGAGAACATCAAGTATTCACAGCAGCGCTTCTAGAACTCACTAGGCCTAAACACCAACCCGCAATAGGAACGGAGTGTTATCACCATGCTTGCAAGCCAAAGACAGGAGAAGCTTAGTTTTTGTAAGTTAACCAACAGTGATCGAATTATTTTTATCATTAGAGGTTACAAACTTTGTCACTTCTGAATTAACCTTACCCGAGATTTTAAAAAGGTCTTAACCTTAGAATAGACAGTCTTATTTACTATTTTAGAACCCCGCTTATCAGGACCTCATTTACTTCATCTGTTTTTTGATTTCCTTCATAATATTATTCTTTTGTGTCATTTTTAAATTTACATTTTTTGATAATTTAATACGAGTACAGTATTCACATCATTTCTGCCCCTTAAAAAAACTCTCCAGGTCCTTCTGTGTTCCCCCACTTCCTCTCAAATACATTACCTTTATTTCTTAATTATTATGATTACACACACACACACACACACACACACACACACACACACACACACCCCATTCTGAGTTCATTCAGTGTTGCTCTTATGTACATATATTTATGGCTGACCATGTGATTGGATAATCCATCAGGGACTCATCCTTGGAGAAAGTAGATTCTTCCTTTCCCAATAGCCATTGGTTGCTGGGGACCTCTTTTTCCAGGGGTGGGATCTTGTGAAATTCTAGTCACATTAGCATGTTAATTGGTTCTGATGCGTCTATGCAGGTATTGTATCGGTAACCATGTTGTTGAGATATCCTGGGGCAGCTCCCTGTCATGTCTAGAAGATGCTATCTTACAGAAAACATTCAAGTCCTCCAGCCTTTACAGTCCTTCTGCTTAATATTACCCTATAGAAAGAAATGACGTGATTGTTTTATTTTTAATCATTTGTAGGTGATAACGCATCTTTTAAATTAATGCTTCTAAATTTAAAACAGTTAGAATTACACTAAAATTCAAATGAGGTATTAGCTATTAACCCTTTGAGACAGGAGATGTAAAACTTATTTGCTATAAGAAATTATATTCAGATTGTTCCAGTCATACTAATGTTCTTACATCACATTTATAAAGAAATTTTAGGAATAATGGGCATAATTCTAAAATATGACATATTTGGAATTTCTAAGTTCCAAATTCTAAAGTATTTCATTTCAGGATTCTTTTAAATTTGCAAGCCATAGTTTAAGAAAAATAGGTTTAAATATCAGTTGAAGGGGCTGGAAAGATGGTCCTGTAAGAGCATATACTGTTCTTACAAAGGACCTAAGTTGATTCCCAGCAGCCACTTCAGGCAGCTCATAACCTCTACAACTCTAATTTCTGGGGATTTAATGCCTTCTTTTGGCCTCTATGGGCATCTTCCTTCACATGGTGCACGTGAACTTACTCAGACACACATGCACATAAAAAGAAACAAATCTTTAAAAAATTAAGTTTAATAGACAACAAAGAATTTTATAAAATTATGTTTGAGAAGCTGTAGAGACGCTTCTGTGGTTGTGAGTACTTTTTGCTCTTCTGCAGGTCCTGAGTTCAGTTCCCACAACCTATGTAGCTTTCTGCAAAAAAATTGCTATGACTGTAGCTTCTCGATCTGACACCCCCAAGTGTCTGCAGGCACATGTACACATGTCACACACACACACACACACACACACACACACACACACACACACACACACGCATGCACAGGCGCACCCATACACATAAATAAAAGTTAAGAAAAATCACTATTGAACATAAGCAGAAAAGTCAGATTTTTTGAGATTCATAAAATAAGCACAATAGTTTTATTTAATAAAGATTTTATTTTGTAATTTATACCTCGTTAAATAGCATTAGAATAATGGACTATTGCATAATCATAAACTTTTTGGAGATAGATGGGATTTTAGAGTTCATCATGAGCACAGCAAAGTATCATTTGGGACCATTCAATATCAGTCTTAAAAATTCCACAAATACTTTTCTTGCTAAACTGTACTAAGCACTCTAAAGCACAAAAGAAATGTAAGGAACCATTTTTTTATCACTATCTCACAAAATACGCCAAAAGTAAGCACTTGCTCTTGCCCTCTTAACCAGCAGCCATTACTAGCTGAACACTGCATGCATTTGCTCAAATTTTGGCATGCCATCTTATTAACATCTAAAATTGCATTCACTAAGAAAGGCACTTCCAGCTGATCTGAGTTAGCTAATAGGTGAAAGTATTTTGTTAAAACCATTCTTTCCCCAAAGTCCAGCAATTTCCAAATAGTTTATGATGCGGTTTGGCTAGAAAATGTATTCTTAGTTTTTAAGGAAATATTGAGCAATGCATCACAAAATCTTCTCCACTTCTGGATATTTAAACTCTATTCTCTATTTTTCTCTTCTTCATACAATGCTGTTCCACCTTTTGACACTGTGACGTGATCTTGTCATCTGCAAATGTGTGGGACTGTATTCCTGTATTCACAGCTATGCTGGGATGCAAGTGGCCCACAAGCCACAGGCCGGGCGTACCTGGTACAGCTTTTCAATTAATCCAAGAATATGTTGCTGTTGGGATAATGCTCTTGTCCACTGTAATGGTTTGTCATTCGATTGGTTTAATAAAACACCAATTGGCCAGAAGCCAGGCAGGAAGTATAGGCAGGGTGACCAGATTAGGAGAATTCTGGGAAGAGGAAAGGTAGAGTGAAGAGTTGCCAGCCAGATGCAGAGGAAGCAAAATGAGCATGCTGCACTGAGAAAAGGTATCAAGCCAACGTGGCTAAACAGATAAGAATTACGGATTAATTTAAATGTAAGAGCTAGTTAGTTAATAAGCCTGAACTATCAGCCGAGCATTTATAAATAATATTAAGCCTAGGAGTCAATTATTTGGGAAGCGGCTGCTGGGTATTTGGGAATAGGCAGGCGGGAGAGAAACTTCCACCTACCATATGTTTTTCACATTTGTAGAGAGTGATAGTAATCTACCTAACTATTTTTAGAGTTTTTACTCAGTTTTATCAGTTCAAAAACTCTGATTATAAAAAAATCTAGAAAATAGTATCTGCTATTTTAAAATAGTCAGCAAAGGCTGGATTGGAAACTCAGTCAGTAAAGTCCTTGCCTGGTGAGACCCGAGTCAGTTCCTAGAATTGATATTGAAGAAACAATCCAAAACAAAATAAACACACAAAACATCCCAGCAACTGTGTCCATGCTTCTAATTTCAGCACTCAGGAAATGACTAGATTGTGTAGCCTATTTGCTGAGTTCTGGACCCATTTAAAAAAAATGAGAACTGAGGACAAACATCTAAAGTTGGATTCTGACCTCCATGTGCACATATAATCACATATATCAACACAAACATGTGTACCAGTGTGTAGCAATGTCCCCTGTGATAAAACATCCTACAGGGAAGCTTTTAAGATTTAGGAAGTAAGCCAACTGAAAGCTTCAGGAAGTCCCTGAAACTGACAGCTAACACTAGTCTCCCCTATCCTGCACAGGAGCACTCTTAGATAAGCTAAGAGAAGCTCAGACCAACTGAACTACTTGGAAAAGAGATTTTTGTTGTTTTTTTTAACTTCTTGATGTTCACTGAGCTTTCCAGCTTTAGTGAGTTGTAACCCATGCTAGGGTGGATATTGGTGGTACAGCTGTCTTTAAATCTGTTCTGTTCTTATCAGTAATCCCTTACCCATACTTCTATAAGTGACCCTAATAAATTCATTGGCTCACCACATTGGATTTTGGTAATATTTGTAATTTGTTCTGTTGTTAGTTCTCTGTCTAGGGTGAGTAGATATTTGTTCATTTCATGTCTTTCCAGGAATAGTGTTTTACAACAGCATCCACTCCACAAATGCACACGTGCCCCCCCCCCCCCCCCACAGAGACTTAAATAACTAATGTCACATTTCAGTTTTCCTTTTAAGCAACCTGCCCATGCTCAACAAAGCTGTGATTTTTCCTTATTATTCTTAACAGGATTTAAAAATGTACACAATGCCAAAAAATTCTAAGACTAAATAACACGCATATATCCCATGTATTTTACTTTTATAAATTCAAAGCATAAAAGCCACTCAGTAACCACTGCTAAATTCTTAAAATAGACTGCATTATCTTCAACCATATTATCTAGTGCCATATGTCATAAAATGACAGTTTCCAGCAGAATACCAGGAAATCCACAAAAGGATTCAGTAAGTAGCACTATTTTCCTAATATCTTCTTGGAGAAGTATTTGATTTGATTTGATTTTTGATTTTTAAATTTGATTTTGATTTTTAAATGCAGCATGATAGAATGAATTAAAAATTATATAGTTGTTAAAATTATCCCAGGCTAGAATGTAGCAAGTTGTGTGTTCTGTGCTTTTAAGCGTCATATTAATATGTGAAAGGGCACTCCATCACTCACTAGCCAGATTTTGAGTTGTGTCTTGTTCCTGGTTGTTTTAGGTTATAGCAATGAAAACATAAGCGGAACTGGTAGACAGATACTACCTTACCTGGTAGACAGATACTAACTGGACCCAATGACCTCTAGGTACTCACATCCCTTTTTACACCCTGCCCTGAGTGTGTGTTGCACTCAACAACTCTAATACAGTGAAAGTAATGAGATGTCATTCCTGACATTGGATTACAAAAAGGTTGAGCAGAAAATAAGTCTGAAAATAGTCCTATGTGAGGTTCAGGAAGCAAGGATCTGATAATTCTGCCCATGGCCCAGCCTAGTAAGGGCTACAGCAGCAGCATGAGACTTGGCAGTACATTTATACCTTCCTGAACAGACATAAGATGAATATGGCTGACCACAGCCCCACCCCCAATACCCAGGTTACGGGGCAGCCCATGCTCAGATTTCTGACCAATAGCACTGTGTGGTATTATTTTTTATTGTTTAAAATGGCAAGTTTGGGAAGTGATTTCCATAGATAACATATTTGCTCTCATTATTTATTTTAAAATACATATACTTAATGTGAAGAGAAATGTTTTGGGTATGGTAGATAAAAGGATGAGTTTGAGTATGATCATTCTTCAAAAGAGTATAACAGTATTTCCATACGATTCAACAATTCCAATTCTGTGTCTATATCTGAATAGATAAAGCTCAGACTCAAACATGACCTGAATGTTCAGCTTCATAGAAACTTTGTTCACAACAGCTGGAAACTAAGCCAGGTTTCCATAGATGGATGCATGATTTAAAAATGTGGTACATAAGAACTACAGGCAATTAAGTAAAGTTGGGAATGGGAGAGGAAGTCTTTCCCAGAGACAGTCACACCAACTGATTATTCAATGTCAAATGGTCATCCCTGAAAATACGCATACAAGTAACATTGTATGGACTCAACCATTTATATTTAGGAATATATATGCACATACAAATACATATAAGCATGCAATAACAATTGATTTAAAAAAGATGGTATGAATTTGAAGAAAAATGGGGAGGAGCATATGAGAGAGTTTGAGGGAAGGAAAGGGAGAAATGTAAATAAAATACCCTAAAATAAACAAAAAGTGGTATTCATTAACAATGGACTATTATATAACCTTAAAATGAAGAAAATATGAAGTATGCTACAACATGGATGAAACTTCATTGCAATGTGCTATATTTAATAAGCGTACAAATATAGCATGACTCAATTTACATGAGAAGTATCTCAATTATAGAGACAGAAATGGATTTATCACAAGTGGAGGGAAGAAAGAAGTGAGAACTTCTTGTAATGAATATACAGTTTTAGTTTGAGAAGATGAAAAGTTCTAAAGATGGATGGTAAGGGTGTATGTCCTTACTGTTACTAAGCTGGTCACAGAAAATGAGGAAAATGGTTAATTTCACATGCGATTTAAAAAAAAAAAAACGAGAACTGAAGATTTATTGAGAATTTCTATTGACAATTGTAAGAGAGCTGAAGGGAGATTCTCTTAGAACAAAAAGAAACACCTTGCCATATTATAAGTACATTAACCTTCATTTTAAAACACCTGTAAATTAAAAAGTACAAAAGATAAAAGCATATTCATTGTTAGTATATTTATCTCTTTAGATATTGCCAGTTTTTTTTTTTTTTTTTCGAGACAGGGTTTCTCTGTGTAGCTTTGCACCTTTCCTGGAACTCGCTTGGGAGACCAGGCTGGCCTCAAACTCACAGAGATCCGCCTGGCTCTGCCTCCCGAGTGCTGGGATTAAAGGTGTGCGCCACCACCGCCCGGCTAATATTGCCAGTTTTTAAAACCAGTTATAAACATGTCCACACATAGAAGAAGAAAGAAGTAAGAACTATTAACATAGCCATAAAACCTTCGACCTACAATCTGTCCTGCCTTCATGATGTGCAGAGGCATTGGTGACCCAGAACTTTTTGGGGGTGGCCAACCAATGTTTGATTTAACTTGAGGCCTACTCCAGGAGAGGGAGCCTATCTCCTATACTGCTTGGAGACTGGATAGCCCAGAGACCTAGGGTAGAACCAAACATGCCTAGCAAATAAATAAATAAATAAATAAATAAATAAATAAATAAATAAATAAATAAGTAAATAAGTAAATAAAATCAATAATATGACTCCTAATGTTATTCTACTATACTCACAGATTGGTGTCTTGTCCAGTCTTCACCAGAGAGGCTTCCTCTGCCAGGAGATGAGAACAGATATAGGGATGCACTGCTAAATATTATGCTGAGAGGTAATCTAAATTGGAGGTTTCCATTGCCCTCCCTCGGAGACTGGGGAACCCCTGGGGAAAAGAGGAAAGATTGTAGGAGTCAGAAGGGATGGAGGACACCAGGAGAACATGGCCCACCAAATCAATTAAGCAAGGCTCACATGGGCTCACAGAGACTGAAAAGCAAGTACCGGGCCTTCCAGGGTCTACACCGTGTCCTCTGAGTGTGTTATGGCTGTTAGCTTGGTGTTTTTGTGGGACTCCTAACAGTGGGAGAGGGTGTATCTGTGACTCTTTTGCCTGCTTTTGGGACCTTTTACCCCTTTTGGGTTGCCTTGTCTAGCTTTGATATAAAGGTATTTGTCTTATTGTATCTTGTTTTGTCCTGTTTGATCATTGTATCTAGGAAGACTGTTCTTTTCCAAAGAAGAAATAGAGGGGAGGATGAGTGGTTCTTGGTGAGAGGGGTGTGGGGGGAACCTGGAAAAGTGGATGGAGGATCTGTGATCAGGATGTATTGGGTGGCAGATGAATCTATTTTCAATAAAAATTAAAAAAAGAGGAGAGAAAAGAAGAAGAAATCTTCACTAGTTTCCCCAAGTTCAGACAATCAAAGTTTGGGTGTAGAGGAGAAGCAGTCAGTATGCAACATCAGTGTGGTGGTTAGTGATGGGGAGACACTGAACATACCTACCATCCTGCAGTGAATCCAGAACTGTGAATGCAGAAAGCAGTGATAAAATCATGACCAGTACAAAAGGACATGGGGAGCTCCTGAGCAAGGGTGACCAGCATGATATGGAAAGAGCCAGGAAGTTCTTGACACATAATCACAGAGTGTGCTTTGGGAAACTTTAATCTTTGGTTGGTTACAGATGTGGGAACCAAGATAAACAAACAAACAAACAAACAAACAAAAATTCGGCCTTTAGGATGGCTTAGTGGTTAAAGGTACATGCTGCCAAACCT
Source organism: Peromyscus attwateri (assembly GCA_902168425.1). Lineage (NCBI taxonomy): Eukaryota > Metazoa > Chordata > Mammalia > Rodentia > Cricetidae > Peromyscus > Peromyscus attwateri. The sequence continues at coordinate 33,498 of CABHPP010139351.1, read as the reverse complement.
GAGGACCTGAGTTTGAGTTCTGAGATTTGCAAGGTGGAAACAGAACTGGTTTGACAAAGCTGTCCTCTGAACTTACTGCTCCACCATGGTATGTAGTGTCTCCCCTCAATAACTCAGTAAATGTAATAAAAATTATAATAAACTTCTGGATCTCATTATCAGCGGAGATGATGCAGATGTTTCACAATTTTACCTAAGGACAAAGGACAAGGCAAACAGGAGGTCAGATTAAGAATACACTCAGCCATCTACTGGACCCAGTCTGAGCACAAGTGTATGCCCTTTGTTTTTACACCTATGGGCGAGATTAAGAGGACAAAGGTAAGCATAAAGGTTACCCGGCTCTCAGACACTGGCTCACTGCTGGACTGTTCTGCATGGAGAGCTAGAGTATGAATTGGTCGTGTTGCCCCACAGCCTCAGGGATGGCACATTAACGAGTTTCTAAACCTAGTGCTACTTTGTCAGTATCTACATTTTTCTGGTTTCTTTTACATCGGAACAAAGTGTGAAGAGGACTAAATATGATCAAAATTTTATATCACGCTGATTTCTCAGCGTCGCCCTGCCAAAAGTTGTCTTGCTTGGTGGCAAATGCAGAGCATTGTGATGACAGATTATAACGGGAGTCAACCAGCAAAGCAGTCACTGGCAGCCCCGTGGGGCTCATGGGCAATGTTAAGCATCTTGAGGGCTACCAGAAGAACAACAGCAAGTGGAGACCACAGTAGGCATATGACTAAATGCTAAGTGCTGTGCTCTCTCTGCTCACGGGTTGCCTCTTTATTATGGACACATCACATTTCTGTGTTATCGCTCAACACTGCCATCTCAATTATTAATACATGTTTGGTTCAGACTCTATCAGCATAATTGCAGGAGGAAGTGGATCACAATCTCACTGTCTTCATCCTTTTAATATATATTATCAGGTCACACAGGACACTACAGTTGATCACTAAGATACACAGGCAACAGCGCGGATGCTCTTTCAACATCCTGAAGTGGAAGGAAAAAAAAAACAAACAACTTTGTCTTGCACCGTGGTCTCCGAGGCCATGCAGTAATGGGATAGGCAATAAGGGATGCACCAGTGAAACATTTCCCGGACAGATGACTTGATCTTGCTCAGGGAGAAGCAGAGAAATAAAAATGCCTGAAATAGTCTGAAGTTTTAATGTCACTACAGCCTTGGATCTGGATGGGAGAGCCTAGGGCATGTCTGGAGACAGACAGAGGTCGAGCTAATGCTCTGGGTCCTGCATATCTGGTTCTGGTTCTCTGAAGACAATGTGGCACAAGGGTTGTAAGTGAGATGATAAAATTCATTTATTTTTTTGTGTGTATGAAAACCACAGAAAGAAAATTCCCAGGACAGCTCTAAATGGCATCAGACCAACAACTTATGCCATCACCTTCTTCCAGCCACTCTGGGTTTCCATACACATTGTCACAGGCCAACTGTGGTTATGCACATCTTGGAGAATTACAGGCAGAAAATAAAAAAAAAAAAAACAAAACAAGTGGTCATTTAAGCTTTTGATTCATCTATTTGATTTTATGTATATGAGTGTCTTCCTCACATATATATCTGTGTACCACCTGTGTGCTTGGTACCAACAGAGGTCAGAGGAGGGCACTGGATTCCTGAAACTGGAATAATGGATGGTTGTGAGCCACCATGTGGGTGCTGGGACTTGAATCTGGGTCATCTGGAAAAGCAGTTAGTGCTCTTAACTGCTGAGCTCCACTCCACCCCATGGTTATTTTATTTGTAAAAACTCAATTAAAATAAATAACCATGAGACCTCTATTTAAAAAAAATGTTTGGAGATCTTTTTATTTGGGTAACAAATTTATATTGAGATTTCAAAGTTTCTATATTTCTGAGCCAGAGGAGAGTAACAAATATACTCTCTCTTTATCCAGAATTTAAAATTGTTTATAATCCCTAGAAGGAAACCAGCTCTGCTAGCACCTTGGGTTCAGCCCACAGCCAGCAGTTTCAGGCTGTGACATGCAGAGATGACATGTAATATGTGTTATATCAAGATAAAGAATAGTCATAGAGGCTGGGATGCTGCTCAGTGGTAGAATGTGCTTTTCTAGCGTGCCAATGGGAGCATAACATGGTAGGGCCACATTGGAAAACATTTCAGCAATTTCTTTAAAAATAAGACATGCACTTCTATATAATACAGAAAAAAATTTGCTTATAAAATCTGTTCATGGATGCTTGGCACTTTTCATACATGAGAGTCAAATACTAGATAGAATCCACATATCCTTCAATAGGTGAGTAGGTAAGTGAACTATGGGGAATTCGTACAATAGAAAATTAGTCCCAAATTAAAAGTAACAACTAACAATAATAAAAAAGTTGAAAATTCTAAATCTTTTGTTCTGTCATACCTTTTGTTTCTCTTAAACATCATGTATATTGTTATTTTTATTTTCAACATTTCAAAATGTTAATAAATTCAAGATAATATAATTAATTCATATAAAGGATTACCAGATGAGAAACAGGAAAATACTACTTCATAGATAATGAGAGAAAGCTTTGCCTCCTTGAACTATTTTCTGAAGTATATATATAGACAAGCTGGCTTGATACTGTCTCTTAAATTATTACAAATGTAAGATGCTTGTATTATAAAATGGAACAGAAGATACAACAGTTGCCATGCCATGAAAATTCTCACAAAAGTAATATTATCACCAAGGTGAAAATAGCTTGGAATCTTATAATCTGATGATTTGTGTCATGATAAACCTGACAAAGATTAGTTACAGCTAAACATTCTGAATGATTTAATAAAGTATTCTGTTCTTATTTTGGAGTTGATTTCCAAGAATAATAAGGGTGGAAAATCAGTTTCAAGCAAATATTCAAAAAGTCTCCCCTAAGGTCCAGTGAAGGAATGTTTCCCAATATCAACAAGAAGAAACAGCAACGGCAAAGCAACAGAAGGCAAGAAAAGTAAACAAAAGCACAATTCTAGGCATATCCCATTAGTCACAGGTCAACATCAAGGTCTTTATCTTTTAAGGGAATGTCTTTTCCTTCCTGGAAATTCTGTTAGGATTGTTAGGATTACTGCCTTTCCCCCACACCTTTGCATTATCTACTCATTAGACCCACAGAGATGGTGGGTCCTATGTATTGTCACTACCAATCAGTGACTTGTAGAGTTAGCAGATGAATAAATTAAAAATAGATAAGACCTGAGAAGTTCCCACCAGACCTGGCAATGAAGAGGCTGATTTTTCATGAGTTCCTTCTAAGGAGGATGACTATAAGCAATGTGGATGAAGGATCTTTAGAGATAGTCTGTTGTAGATATAACCAACCATCTTATTAAATAAGAAACACAGAGCCAATGTAAAGATAAAAGCCCCAGAGGTCAGAGCTAAGAGCCTTACCCTTCCTGCTTCAGCGATCCTCTTCAGCCAAGAGAGACCTACTTCCTGTTATGTTTGTCTTTATATAGACTTTCTGTTCTGCCTTCTCATTGGTTGCAAACCCAACCACATGACCGCCTCGTCACTGCCTGTCTGTACAGACCTCCAGGTCTTCTATGGATAGTAGTGAGATTAAAGGCATGTGTCTCCAATGCTGGCTGTATCCTTGACCACACAGAGATCTAC
>CABHPP010139351.1:0-29747 GCA_902168425.1 Peromyscus attwateri | reverse complement strand
CATGTGTCTCCAATGCTGGCTGTATCCTTGACCACACAGAGATCTACCTAGCTCTGCCTACCAAGTGCTGGGATTAAAGGCGTGCGCCACGAATGCCCAGCTCTGCTCTGCTTGCTATTAGCTCTGACCCCCAGGCAACTTTATTTATTAACATACAAATAAAATCACATTTCAGTACAAATAAAATATCACCATAGTCTATGGTGTATTTTTTATTATTTTTGTTGTTGTTTGTTTTCTGACTTTTTTTTGACAGTCTTACAATGTAGCTTAGTCTGGCCTTGAACTTACTATCCTCATGTCTCAGCATCCCAAAGGTTGTAGTTGCTGCAACAGCCTACCATACTTAGCCTTAGAGATGGCCTGTAAATATTTTTTTTATTAAAAATCAAGTTATGCACTGAAGGTTGAAGATACATGAGACAGGAGCTTACTAAATGTTTAAAGATGGAAGCAAGACATGTATTTCAGTATTGAAGAGAGAAAAGCCTGCCAAATGAAAATCAGAAGAAATCTAAGCAAGAGAAGACAAAAAATATTGAAAAGACAATCACAATATTAAATGACATATTTTGTGTGGGAATGAAACCCACAGGCTGAGAATGATAAAGATGATACAAAACTGGACTTAAAGTTAAGAATAGCTTGAGCATCCTTAGGATTTTAATTGCAGGGAAGAGTAGTTGACCATGTTTTTCTCAACACCACCCTCCCTTCTTTACTCAGTATTCTACAACACGAAAGTGGAGAGGTAAAAACAAATGAACAAAGGACACTTTCATGGCAGGATCTTCTACCCTACCCTTTGCCTACCTCCACAATGGATATAATAACTGGTTTCAAAATGATTACTTACAAAGCAGTATGTCTAGAATAGAGCAGTGGGTATTCTTATGGGATTTCATATACTTCAAATAATTTTCATGAAATAAAATACGAAGTTCTGTATCTGATGATGTTTTGAGATGTTATTCTGTATTTTTTTTTTGTCTTCTGTTTTTGTTTACCTTTTGTCTACTTAAGGAGGCTGTTCTTACTGTGGTCATCAAATCAGACACGGTAGAATGGAAGGGAGACAGAAGGTCTGGATGTTTTATAAAAGCCTGTGTTTAAAAGTCTCGGGAGGAAATGTTAAGAGGAAATTAATGTGTATTGTAGATACAGAGTCATGAGTCCATTGTACTGTACTTGATTTCAGACTGCAAAGACTTCTCCTTCCATATTTTAGGTATTAGGGAGGATGTTGCTGAGGAGGAAATCTCTGGGATCTGAGGTGAGCAACACTCACTCTCCACAACCATTTTAATGCTGAGTAGGCTGCAGGATTAGAGGGTAGAATGGCTTGTGAAGGGCTGTTGTGATTTGAATGTGTAATGTCCCCACAAACCATACATGTTTGACCACTTGGTTTCAAGCTGGTGCCAGTGTCTGGGAAGGTTGTGGAACTCCTAGGAGGTAGAACCTCAATAGAGGAAGCAGACTACTGTGGTGGTTTGAAAGAAAATGTCCCTGAAGGGAGTGGGACTGTTAGGACATGTGGCTTTGTTGGAGTAGGCATGGCCTTGTCGGAGGAAGTATGTCACTGTGAGCATGGACGTTGAGGTGTCATAGATGCTCAAGCCATGCCCAGTGTCTCAGACCACTTCCTGTAACCTGCAAGTCAAGATGTAGGACACTCATCTAGCTACTTATCTAGCATCGTGTCTGCCTGCATGCCACCATGTCAAACCATGATGACAGTAGATTAAACCCTGAAAATGTAAGCCACCCCAATTTAATGTTTTTCCTGTATAAGTTTCCGTGGTGATGCTGTCTCTTCACAGCAATAGAAATCCTAACGAAGTCAGTCACTGAGAGTGGGTCTTAAGGCTTCGTAGCCCTGTCTGACTTCCCGCTTTCTTTCTGCTTTCTTAGTGTGGACCCAGCATGACCAGCATGTCTCCTGCTCCTCCCATCATGTCTTCCTTGCCTGCTGTCATGCCTTTTCCATCATGTTAGACCCTATCTGTTTGGAACCGTAGTCAATATAAACCTGGCCTCTTTTAAGTGGCTTCTGTCACATTGTTTATCACTATACCGAGAAAGCAACTAAGACAGTTGCCTTGGGCTGCAAGGGGTCAACAGCAGCTTCAATAGAGGCATCTGTTGCCTCTAACCATGGATAATCCCTTAGTAACATAGATAATCCCTTAGTTCTGGCCATGCTGTTCAGTAGGAGTGATGAGAACTCTAGCAGAGATTTTTGATGATTCAAGTCTGAAGATTCCCATACCTATACTTTAATTTATTGACGCTTAATCTGTTTCAGTATTCCCAGAAGTCTTATCATGAATGTGGTCCTGCAGTTTCAGAAGGGGTATTTCAAAGGCTGATGTGGTAATTTGGTGGTAAAGCCCTGCCTAGCATGTATGGGACCCTAGAATTGAAAGAAGGAAATAGAAGTTTTGAAGGCCTAAAGAGACAAGGTCTAAGGGGGATGGAAAAAAATCAGTCATGTGGATACATTTTCTTCAAATTTGTGTATCGTTAGTGAATACATTTGTCCTGAAGTCTCTCACTTAGGAGTATATATATGCTGTGGACATTGCTCTGTATGCTGTGAATGTGTTGCTCTAATTGGTTAATAAATAAAGTGCTGATTGGCCAGTAGCCAGGCAGGAAGTATAGGTGGGTCAAAGAGAGAGGAGAATTCTGGGAACAGGAAGGCTGAGTCTGGGAGTCACCAGCCAGACACAGAGGAAGCAAGATGTAAAAGTACCGGTAAGCCACAAGCCACATGGCAACTTACAGATTAATGGAAATGGATTAATTTAAGATATAAGAACTAGATAGCAAGAAGCCTGCCACAGCCATACAGTTTATAATATTAGTCTCTGTGTGTTTACTTGGGTCTGAGTGGCTACAGGAGCCGGGTGGGCACAGGAAAACTTCAGCTACATACACAGGCTTGAATCACTAGGCCAGAAAAGGACTCATATTCTTGGAACATGGAATTTCTTCATTTTTGCTGCTGAACATCTGGATCATCAAACTTCTTCATAAGGAATTTAAGAACTGAAAATGACTCAACACACAGGTGTTGCATGTCATAGAAAGGCTGAGTTGACAGACATTCTCTTTTCCTGGTTCTATTCTTTGCCTTACTTTGGTTTACACAGCAGCAGTATATATATATTTTGACAAGAGAAGAATCAAATTAATTTTATGTTTCTAAAATAAGAACTTCAGAGCAACTTTCAACATTTGTCTCCAAAGCTAGTTTGTGACCCGCATGAGGGTTTTTTTTTTTTTTTTTTTTTGCAAGACATGTTACATCACATGTCAAGAGTTGACAATGCATCAGTCACTGAAAATTATCATGAGGTTTGGTACTGAGTACCTAGTGGATAACTCTACAAAGTGCTTAGTGGATAAAAGACATGAAAAGAAGTGATATCTACATTGTTTTCAGAAAAAAAATCTTATGTACCTCTTTAGGTAATTAAGAAAAGCTTGCAGGCTGAGATCATGGTATTTTGGGACTGAAACAGAGCTCTGCTCAACTTCTCATTCAGCTGGAAGGTAATTTTAGGTGGTTCAAAGATAACATTAAGATTATCACATTAGAAACACAAAGTTACTGAAGACAACATTTGCCGAAAAATTCATTTTGTCTTTACACATTCATAAGACGTTTAATTCCGAGAGGGAAATTTAACGTCTATCTGGAGCTAATGGAAGAGTGAGGACAGATTTCTTCTTAATCCCCTTGAAGCAATGAAGGTAATTTAAAGCTTAATATAACAGTGAAGATTAAGAATTTTATGAAATCCAGGTGGATAAACACTATCTATATTATATCATTAAAATGCATCCATTTCTTTAAATATGATTTACTTTGGCTTTAAAATGTAAGTGAAAAATTAAATACTCTGGATTTTAATAATTTATTCTTTATCATTATTTCCTGATACAGAAATTTTGTGTGTCTTATATTACCCTCTAATCAAGTTAAAAATGTTTGTGTAGTTCAATAGACTCAGTCCTGATCACCACTTTTGTTTTTTTGAGAGCAATTCAAAATGAAATTTAAATTTGTTTAGAAGGGCTTTTTTCCCTGAGGGGGGGAAAAATCCCAACACTACAAATTTGTACAACTGTCTTGCGAATGGGATGACTGGCAGCATGGGTTTTTATTTAGAGATGCCAACTAAACAGTAATTATTAATTTTTTAAAAATATTTATTCATTTTATTTTATGTGTGAATACTTTGTCTGCATATATGTCTGTGTACCACATGCATGCTTGGTCCCTGTGTAGGTAAGAAGAGGGCATCAGATCCTCTGAACCTGGAGTATCAGATGCTTGGAAATCACCATGTTTTCCTTGGGAATGGAGGCCCCTCCACCCATCCTCTGCAGAGTGCTTTTAAATGCTGAGTCATCTCTCCAGCCCCCAAGTAGTAATTCTTTAATGCTTATTATATTTTAATTATCTGCTAGTATTCTACATAACTTTGAATTTTCAAGACATTGCGTTTAATCAAAAACTAGCCTATTATAAAGGTAATAAAGAAAAGCATTACAAATAGTTAATTTGCATATCTGGACTCTAATCAATTAAGATAAAAGATTTTCTTAAATCACATAATAAGATATACATTATCCTTGGAGTAGTACTATTGATTGGCTACACAGAATATAAATTGCTTTACAACAATCTATTTCTCTTTAAAGAATATTTTTATTTATTCTTTGAGAATTTCATATGTGTATATAATGTATTTTGATCACATCTACTCACATTTCTGTCCTCAACTCCTCCCAATACCCCACCACAGCGCCTAACTTCATAACTCATTTTATTTATTTTATGTGTATGCATTATACCATGTTTGTGCATGATGTACAGAGAGGCCAGAGGACTGTATAAGATCTCCTGGACCTGGAATTACAGACAGCTGTGAGATACCATGTGATGCTCGTATATGTTAGTGAGTATGCTCAGCAGCGCAGAAGCTTTTCATATGTTAAGACAGAACAGAGTTACACTGAACTCAACAACCTAAAAAGGAGAGCTAGAAGTGTCCTGTGTGAACTAAGAGGAGGCAGAAGAAGAAAGAAAATCAGGTTGTAGAAGAGAAAAGCAGGTTGTGGTCTGAGATGCAAGACTTAGTGGGTTTTAAGGAAGGAGGTGTGGTTCATGGTAGGCACACAGCAACACACTCCCATCAATGCAATACTGATGGTTAAATTTACAGGGATTTAATGAGCTAGTGTACAACAAAACAATCACTGAAAACTGGTGATGCACTTAAATCATAAATTCTCAAATAAACAGTATTTCTTAAAAACAAAGCTAACAAAACCACAAATGCAATCACTTTCCAGGTCTTTGGATCTATCAGTGTTAGCCAGACTTCTTAGGCTTTAATATATATTTCATATGACGGGTAAAGACTAGAGAGTGATGCTGTGTTCACTCTCTTCCGCTAAGCCTGCAAATGATGCCACATTGTCAATGGCGTGAACAGCATTTTTTTTTCTGAATCAGACACTTTCATTTTCAAGTACTGAAAATACTTTTTCAAGGTTTTACAGTCTTCGAATATAACACCTGTACACACACCATCATTTTTCAGTTTCATATGCATCCCTAATCTTCTCCATCAGTTTCTTATGTGTAGATAAGAAAAAAGAGAATTTTAAAGAAAGGAGACGGTAAAAATTTAACCATGTGCTCTACTATGTGGCTAGGTAGTTTGAAATCAACAATGTTGGGAGCATTTACTCCATGAAAATGCTAAGTATTGTATATGAGGCTTGGTTCTGATTCTGTTTGTTATGCCTACAAGAGACTCGCAAACAGGCTAAATCAGTCTGTTGTGTCCTTTTAAAAACTGGTTTGGTTTATTGAGATAGGACTTGGCTCTGAAGCCCAGGCTAGCCTAGAACTCAATATGTAGTCTAGGCTGGACTTGAACTCATGTTCCTTCTATCTCAACTTTCTGAGTGCTGGGATTTTAAGCTACAGGCATGTGCCAACAGGCCAGTCCCACTGTTTTCCTTTGTATTCATGTTGAAGCAGAGACCTTCCCATTTATTCATATATGGTTTAAGGATGTTTTTATAGTACGGTGGCAGTTAGAAATCACCTTAGCAGAGACTACATGGTCTATAATTCTCACTGTGTCCTTATACCAAAGGTTTATGCTTATTTTCTATCACAAGAAATTGATGAAGAATGTTAGTATCACGTCTTCCACTTAAAGATGCTGTTGTCAGTCCAGATGTTACATGGGAAAAACCGCTGATGGTTGAGAAATGTTTCCTTAGTCCCTGAAAACGACAGTGGCCGATTCAGCAAAAAAAGCATCAGACACCTCTGACACAGGTGTGGCGTTCTGACATGTGTCTTTGTGTTGTCATGCTCCTCAGTAACAACAAAACGCCCACTCTTAGCTACTTAAGTGTTAGCCTTCATTGTCAATTACAAACGCAGACACAAGTGCTCTGGAAAAATCGACACAGGCTGTCTACGAGAACTTGCTGGGCTCCTTGGATTTTCCATGGTGAGTACTGCATAGTTTCTTATTGCTGTAGGTTGAGTGCGATACAATCTTTATGTCCATAAACTTCCTCTAAGCCTATGGACTCACTTTACACTGACTGTGCTGTTCTGAGTTGACCAGAACTCTGCCATACAGTGGTCATAACAACAGTGGAGCTGGGGCTCTAGTGCCAGATAAAAATAGAACAAGTTGTGACCTTAAGCCCTAGTGTATTTATCATGCAGAAAAACCAGTGACAATGTCTCAGGGAAATTAACTGCTTATTTTAATATACATATATATATATATGTATGTATATATATATTTGCTTATTTTAAAGTAGTGAATTGATCACCTGCTTTGCAGTGTGCATTATTTTAAATGTTACATAAAATATCAGCCCTTTGTATTGGTGCTTTCCATGCCTGCAGATTTAATCAACTTTAGAAGACAAAAATAGGAAATTTCATCTGTATTAAATGCATATACATTGCTTTGTGTTTACTCCCTCATTAGTATAGAATAGCAACTGTTGACACAGCACTCACATTGTATCAGGTGCTACCATTAATCTTGAGATGGTTTAGAGTACCCTTAAGGATGTGCACAGATGATGTGCAAATATTATACCATTTCACATGAGGGACTTTAGCAGCCATGGCTGTGGTGTCCCAGGAGGGTTCTGACTGAAATCCCTCCAGGCTCTATACTTTGAGGGATTAGAACAGAGTCATAGCCTGTTTCATAGTTTATAATCTGATATGGAATGTAAGTGATAACAATATACAAACAAATGCATAACTTCAAATTATGTAGACCATGGAGGTAGTGACTGGGAGGGGTGAGGCTAACTGGACCATCTCATTCAGAGTTTTTTTTGAAGGCTTTCTAAGGAAGTGCAATTCCAGCTGAGGTGCAGTCTTGGGACTGGGAGACTGGGCTTGGCAAAGGGAAAGTCTATACAAATATCCTGAGGACTTATTTTTTTTTAAATTTAATCCCTTGCAATAAAAAGGAAACCACTTTCAATTGCTTCATTAATTATAAAAGAAACTAAGTTTTAAATAATATTACTTTGGATATAGGCAGTTGCCTTCCTCTGAAAAGCTCAAAGTTAATCACATGTGGAAGTTAATTTCCCAAGTTTCCTTTTAAAACGGGTGTGGAATTCTCTGTATGTTTACACACGACCTTCATTAAAGCTAAGAATTTCTTCATTTAGATTTTGGCTTTACATGATGCTAACGCTGGTTGTTTCCCAGCACTTTATGTCAAAGAGCGATAATTCCTTTTCTTCCTTCTCTGTGTGTTTCAGAGTCTCTAAGCCATCCTTGGGAGCAGACAGGAAGTCATTTACACTCTTACCTCATTTTGATTGCTTTTACTTAATTCAACAGACCTTCAGAGCCCGCAGGTCAGATGGCTAGCTTCTTATTTTCTAAAAAAAAAAAAAAAAAACCTCGTCAGTTCCATATTACTGTGGAGATCTATCTTCTGAGAAAAGAGGTATTACATGTTTTAATTTTTTTATTATCTTCATTACATGATTTTTTTTAACAAAACACTGTCAGTTGTATGTTGTCCAAATAATAGAGTGAATTCAAGCTAAAATTTGTGGACACTTGGAAGCATTCACTGAAGTCTCTGTTACTCTCCTCTCCCCACACTGATTCTTCTACATTTAAGCTTAGTTGATTTTCCTTTATTGAGTCTTAAAACCCCTTTCTCTCCATTTTAGGTATCAAAAAATTAGTTATTGACTGTATACTGAAAACCACCACCACCACCACCACCAACAACAACAACAACAACAACAAAAGTTGGGGACCTTAAAAAGAGGAAAAACAGAATGCAGCAAATTCTTTGATTTTAAATTGAAAAGCTTTATGTTTTATTCAGGAAGAATATTTATTGTCTGGTTTTGAACTTTCCCTCCTTCTGCCCAGATAATCTCTGAACTATTAAGCTGAGCTCAGAGGAGAGGAGGCCAGACAGATAAGCTTGGTTAGAGTTGGGCCTACAAACATTAGGCGGAGAGAGAACCCAAATTGGAGATCTCTATTCGGTCTCTCCCTTTGAAACTCGGGCAACCCCATCGAAGAAGGTGAGGAAGAATTGTAGGAGCCCGAGGGGTCAAAGACACCAGGAGAACATGGCTCACAGAATCAACTAAGCAGGGTTCATGGGGGCTCAAAAGACTGAAGCGACAATTATGGAGCCTGAACTAGGGTGTGGGCTTGGTCGTCTGCATGTATGTTAAGGTTGTGTAGTTTGGTGTCTTGTGGGAGTGGATGTATCTCTGACTCTTTTGCCTGTTCTTAGGATCCTTTGCCTCCTACTGGGTTGCCTCACCTGGCCCTGTTATAAAAGTTTGTGTCTAGTCTTGTTGTATCTTGTTATGCTGTGATTGATATCCCTGGGAGGCCTGTGATTTTCTGAAGAGAAATGGAGGAGGGCATGGAGGAGGGGACGGGGAGGAGTGGAGGGAGAGGACTATGGTTGGGATGTATTGTATGAGAGCAGAATAAAAAAAAGTAGTTGGACCTAAACTTTGCCTCTTTCCACCTGTGGATTTTCTTTTTGCACAACAGGTGGATAAGACATTGATAAAAAACCCATACCAGAAGTTTTAATATACAGAAATTGAAGAGACCAGCTCTGGGATTCATAAGGTTTGATTCCTATAGCTATTTCTCATGAGGACAGATTTTCTTTTCTGAGTGACTAAGAGAATGAAGCTGGAGATGAAGAAGAATTTTGGGAATGATGAGGAAATCAATGAGTTGGGCACAGTAAATTTCAGATGCCTATTTTGCATCCAACTGGTGTGTTGAGCATGTAGTGCTATGAGTCTAATATGTCTTGAATGGAAATATCAGTTGAAGGGTGTTCCAGCATTGACACAATATGGAAAGCCATGGGTGAGTTGAGAGCAGGTTCTTCTTTAGTATGTTTGACCTGTCATGTGATAGAATATCATATTGCAAATGACAACTATAAATTTCAGACAAAATACCAAAGGGAGCTACTCAAAAAACTCCAAGAAATTAATATACTGGCCAGACTATGGGATAAAATTTAACTGTATAAGAAGTAAATCTCATTGTGTCCATCACTCATTTTTTTTGAAACTGTTTGCTTGTATACTATCTTTATGAGTTTCTTTGAAATGTGTCTAAAACTCTAACAGAAAAATTTTAATATTTCTAGACTGAAGAATCAGAAGACAGAATTAAGAGTGACTACAGATTATAAATAATGAACTGGTAAACAGAGAAGCAGAGAACGGGAGGGCTGGTCTCTGTATACAGATGCTCCCAAATTTGTGGCTAACACTTAGTCCATTTTATACTAGTGAACATCTTCAGCTGAGGCAGAGGTTCATTAACATTTGAGTTACTTTTGGAGGAACAGGGCTTACAGTCTGAGTCCAGTTAAATGAACTGTCCGATAAACCAATAACTGATACTTGAAGAATCAAATATAAAATCTCTACAACATTATGTTTATGACAGTCAGGAGATAATCAAAGATCCTTTAATGAAGATCTTAATGATGAATTAGGAAAATAAAACCATTTCAAGATACCTCAGATTTCAGAATCAGCTCAAATGGATGGAAAGTCATAATTTTAATTGTGATCACTGAGAAAAATATGCTTATAACTGCTAGCATGGATGATGTCAGCAGAAAACATGGAAAAGAATCAGATGGAAATCCTCTTACTAAATAGCTGCATCCGAATTGAAGAAAGCAATGGATATATCAATAGCAGAATGGGAATGAAGAAATTAGGGACCTTGAAAAAATTATAAAAAGTATTTTTGAGTCTGAACAAGGAAATAAGGATTCAGAAATTTGAACAGATTTAACATTCTATGAAAAAAATCAAAAGATCTGACAAAACTGCATAAGAGTTCAGAAAAGAGGAATGAGACAGGGGCAGAAAAATTAGATGAAAGAATTGGCTGAGCATACCTTCAATTGGGTGTAATACTCAATATTATAGATTCAAAAGGTTGAACACGCACACAGACCAAGTTAGATAGAAATCAAACTGTGTTTGACCATTTAATCACAGTTAAAGTTCCCCCCAAAAAAGGAGAACCATGAGTATATCAATAGACATCACATGATGTGGGAATGACAACTTTATTACACAAAAGTACAATGGAATCACAGAAAATTATAGCTAGAGGGCCTGAGGAATTAGGTAGAAGTGATAGAATTATAGAAGTAAATCCGAGAGTGGAAAGGGGTCCTGGAAAGGAAAAGTGACCCAAACTGTGCCAAATGTTGCTGTAAAGTCAAGGTTGGAGGGCTGGCCATTGAACTGAGCAACCTGGAATTAAAAAAAAAAATCTTGACAAGGACAGTTACGGTGGAATGATGGATTTACAGCTTATTCAGAGTTGAACTAGGAGAGAATAAGAAGATGGTAAAGAGAACTGTCCAATGCCATCAGGTCTGTGGGCAAAAAATACAAACAAAAACCGAAACGGCCAGTTGAACCGAAATTAAAAAAGTTATTCATACAGATTAGGGACTTAATATTTCATATATCATTTATATCATGTTGACTTTAATGTTTATGACTTGATCATTTTTCAATTTAATAGTTGAAAAGTATGCTCACTAAAGTTATGTAAAATTTAGTGATTTTGTTATACAGTGATTCAATTTATTCATTTTTTAATCTATAGATATTTCTCAAATAATGGACAAGATGTATCTCAAAAACTATTTTTGTAGTTATTTTAAAGCTAGCCATACATTTTTATAACAAGACTGATGTGATCAGAAGTTGTTTATCCTGATTTACGTATCAAATACTAGAACCTGACTGGATTATATCACTCATTGTCTGAGAAGGTTCAGTTACATAGGTTTTTATTTCCATGAGGAAACACATTCCAGTGTCTAACTCAAGATTCTGGAACTCACCTTCCATTGTGAAGTATACCTGGAGGTCGGAGTGGAAACGGCCTCTCACTCACACTCCACACCCTCATCTACCATCAGGGAGGGTAGGACAGGAAGGCTCCCTTGGCATCAAGTACAAAAGCAATGGGGTAATGGAGATCCCAGACACAAGGATTATCACCAGTGAATATTAAATGAGGATCCTAGGGTCACTCACAGCTATAGGGATGAAAAGAACCGTTCAGCAGCTACAGTGTGGTGGTGAGTTTCCTACATGTCTTCCTCTGCCAAGAATTTGTCACACTATGTCTTTGTTGTGAAGCATTGTGTTTCTATGTGTGTGTTCATATGTGAGGGTTTTATTTATTTATTTTTTGATTCTGGATATACTGAAGACATGTCAGTGAATAATCCTTTGTTCAGGTCTCTGCTTCTGTGTTTAAGAGATAAGTCCTCATTAAGTAGATTAAAAGTGGATTTATTAACTTTTATTTCCATGACATCTGTGTTTTATCTAAACACATACCAAGATTTCCCAAAAAATTGCCTGTATTCTGAATAAACACAGGCGACGTTTTCTTATTTTTCATTCCCTGAACAATACTGTGGAACAACCATCAAAATAGCATTTATGTGCTATGAGGTATTGTGCATAATCTACAGATGTGCCAATGTAAATGGAAGGATGTGTATGGGTTATATTTGAATGCTGTACTATTTTATATGAGACTGGAATTTGTGGATTTCATATCTACTATGATCTTTGAAAAAATTCACCATAGATATCAAAGGAAGACTTTAAAGTATGTACAAAAAAGGTGCCCATTTCCGATTTCTGTATAAAGAGTGTAAGAGTGTACAATGAGAATTGATATATGTGTAATGATAAAGCCCAGGACAGAAAGAAAGTCCTAGAGGAAATTCTGAATCATCCACACTTAAACTATTTTCAGCATTGATTTAGTACTCTTCGTAAATCTGTGAACATTGACAAACCATATAATTCTTGGTTAAAAGGAATGTCAACCAGAACAGCTCCCAATTATGGTGGTGAGAACTTACGGGTATTTTCCTAGACAGAGAAACACTTTATTTAGATCTATTGAAGTAATCTTTTTTGTTCCTTTCTCCTTGATCTTTGGGCCATTGTTGTAACTGTCTTCACTCACCATTTTCTGTCTTGAAATAGAAAGCAGATATATTTAGATATTCATTGAACCTGAAGAATTGAATATACATTCTGCTATTTGTGAGGGCATTGAATGGCTTTCAACTTGCTAGATGGAATATTTTATCTCAAATGTGCCACAGAAGCATTTGGGTTCAGGAGGTTTAGAGTTGTAATTGCAACTCATTGAGACTATGAATTATAGCTAAGTAATTTTCTTTTCTTTTTTTTTTTTTTTTACAAGAAATGGGTACACAGATGTATGCTCTGAATACTTACAGAATCTTAATTGCCTGCCGTGAAGTGTGCAGCAGTATTTAGGAGAGTGATTAAATGGGCTACAATGTGGAGAAGGGGAATGTCTAGGAGGGAAAACATTAGCTAGTATCACATCTGAGGTGTGTGGTTTTCTTCAATTTTGTTAAAATTGTGTGTTTTCTATGTAGAGACTCCTAGAAATCAACTGACTTGTGATTTATGGTGATTGGCTGTCATTCTCAAAGAATATTTGCTATTTGAAAACCCCTTACTCTTCACCACAACACACACGTGAGCACCAATATCTCTTCCCTGGAATTGTGTTTCTTTATGGTCTCAGTGTTACTGAGAGAAGAAACTATTGGTCCAGTTGGGATTTGTGGAGTGTTCTTAATCTCTGATAAATTCAAGTGCCAATCAGTAGGCTGGGTAGGATTAGGCTTTGGTGGCTTCCTTGAACTTTAAGGGCTAATTGATTGCTTCAAGAATTTAAGTAACTGCAGCAGTTTTCTGGTTTTTTTTTTAAATGAAAATATTTTTTTTCTCATACAATATATTCTGAGTATGGTTTTCCTTTTCTGATCTCCTCTCAGATACTTCCCACCTCCCCACCTGTTCAACTCCACATCTTTTTTCTTTAGAAAACAGACAAATAAAAAGCAAACAAATCAGAAAAAAGAAAACCAAGGAAAAAGCATGAGAAGCACACACACACACACACACACACACACACACACACACACATGCACACACACCCCCAAAAAACAACAAAACCCATAAAAACCCAAATTGGAAAACTGTAATATATAATAAGCGAAAGATCGGTCAGATAAAAAAAAATGCCCAAACAAAACAATATGAAAAAATACTTATGAAAAGATCATTGAGTTCATTTTGTGCTGGCCATCTGCTGCTGGGCACGGAGCCTACCTACCATGAAGTGTAGTTTATGTACCCCATGAGACTCCACTACAGAAAACTAGTTTTTCCTTTACAAGTTGTCAGTTGGAGATAGCTTCTTAGGTTAGCTAGCTTCCCCTCTCAGCACTGGGACTCATCTGACTTGAATTTGTGCAGCTCCTGTGGATGCTACCACAGTCTCTGAGTTCATATGTGCATCAGTCCTTTGTGGCGGGAAGACACTGTTTCCTTGGAGCCATGCATCTCCTCTGACTCTTACAATCTTTCTGCCTCCTCTTCTGCAGAGTTCCCTGAGCTCTGAAGGGCGGGCTTTGATAAAGATAGCCCATTTAGGACTGAGTGTTCCAAGGTCTCTCACTCTCCTCACATTGTCCAGTTATGGATCTCTGTATTATTTCCCATATACTACAAGAGGAAGCTTCTCTGATGGTGATGAGCAAGGGACCGATCTATGGTTATAGTAGGATGTCACGAGGAGTCATTTTATTGCTATGTTTCTTTAGTATGACAGTAGTATTTGGTTTTCCCCTAGACTCAAGACCTATCTAGTCTCAGGTTCTTGGCCACCTGGGCAGTGTTAATTGTAATGGGTACCTGTTCCACCTATGACCTTGAGGTACCAGCCCCTAGGGCGTGGCTTCGGGGCTAGCTTAAGATTGTAAGTGTGGACCACCACACCTGTTATTTTGTGTGTGTGTGTGTGTGTGTGTGTGTGTGTGTATGGAGGGGAGGTAGGTAGGTAGCTTTATCTGGGGATCCAAATTCAGGTCTTAATGTATTTACTACAAGTACTTTGAGAATTCTTATCTTCTCAGCTTCTATTTATTATTTCTTGTTAAGTAGAGATTTGTATAAAACTGTAAGCAATTTGGTATTGTTAAATCAGATTGTTAATACTTGTTAATATTTTGGATTTTGAAGAGGTTTTCATTTAAATGAAGTTTGTGTGCATCCTGTCTTTTTTGGTTGCATTTGCAAATTGGTAGATTGTTGTGTCTTATGATAGAACGCAGAAGAAATTGCTATATGGCTGCTTTATTTTCCCAATCTAGCTTTTAGAAAAGCTCTCTTTAGGTTAATCCGTTTTCTTTTCTATTATTAATATTTCTTTACAGGATGACACACAACAAGAAATTTTGGATTCCATAAGGACAATTTCTGTAATGTTTTTGCAGGGTTAAACTTTGAAGATTTATGACTTTTGATAAATCCTAAGAGCTAGAAACTTTGTGGTAGAAATTTAATACATACTGATTTTTTTTTGATAGGAGTTACAGCCAAGTTCAAATTGTACTTGAAAGTATTCTTGGAATTAACAGAATCTCCCCTACCCCCCACCCTGCACAGGGTCACCATCCCTTTAATATCTGTTTATCACATTCTGTTAGACATATAAAATAATTTCCACCACCGACAAACTTTTCTTTGTGGAAAGCATAAATACTTTAAGATTTAGACGTTTATATATTTGAACTTTCAATGAAAGCATGTGTTTTTTATTTTGTTGAGACATTGTTTTAAAATCCTTTGTTTATTCCCTGAGCTTGAACAATAATTATGGGATCATATTGAGTAGCTCATCAAATATTGGGCAGAAAACATTAGTTTAGAGTGTAGAGGAGATGAGCCCAGAATTCAAAGCTAATCACGTTTGTTTTGCTTTATATAAAACAAATTGCATACCTACATGGATTCAATATATTAATTCTTAACATGCAAAACTTTAAACATAAAAATCTATACATGTAGCCTATTAATATGAAATCAATACTTATTTAAACAGTGTCTCACATTATGTTAGGAAGAAAGGTGTTTAAATCTATAAGCAATAAGGGCAAGCGTGCACATTTCCCATAATAAATTAATAATGAAGGGAGAGATATCATTACCACATTGTAAATTATACAGTAAGTCTTAGGTGATTTATTTAGTATCTTAAACCCAGCGAATCTCACTAGTTGGCAGCAATTTGTAATGCATATTAATTCCATGCTCTATCCACATCTGAAATAAAAAATATCAGAACAGACTAATTCTGATTTCCTTTCAAATATTATATTTTAATTTCATTTATGTTTCTTTAATCTTTTCAGCAGTCTTAAAGATTTGGAAGATGCTGATTAAAGCATTTCCTCTGATTAATTACATTTTGGCTTTCAACTGTTGTATTTTATTTTAAAATCAAGTGTGCACACATTGTCTGGATTAGAGGAGCATCTGCTCTTCCGTTCTCTGCAAATATTTATATAAATCTTACTGCCACCCATTCCCTCCAAGTTCTCACAGCTTGGCTACTACTGATTGCATCTCCTCATTAAGCCATCTTCAGGATACAGAGATGTAAATAAAACAGAGGAATGGCCTGCATTTCGGGGACATTTGTTTTCATGGCTTTCCATTCAGTTCAGGCTATTGAATTTTCAGAATTCATTTTGAAATGGTGTTTCCTTAACCTCTGTTTTGTTTAATTAAATATCAGATCTTATTAAGTTACAAAATATTCTGGATATGATGGGTAGGCTCTTACAAGAAGACATATACTATTTTGAAAATCCTCTACAAAATCAATATGACATAAAGCTTAATATTTATTAGGAAAATTCATGTAACACATCAAGGCTGAATATTTTCTTTTTTATCTTTAATATTTGTTCTTTGCTACAAAATATATCTATGGGCTAAGAGAATATATAAAGGTAGAGCTTTACCATAGGGATGGAATAGTAATACTTTATGACTGTCCTTCACCTCCCTTTCCTGAACTAATTGTGGCTTTCAGAGGGGGCGAGCACTTTAATCTGGGGCTTTAGCTTTGTTGCATGCTTTGATACAGAGGGAGAGACATCTACTTGACTTCATTTTACAAATTGTCCTTTGACCACGTAGACTCTGTGGACAGAATGGATTTTTTTTCTATTGCAAATTTCTAAGACTGAGAATTTCTTTTCTTGCAGCTTTATGTAATTATGTTCAAAGGGGTTTGAATTAAAATGGAACAGATGTATCCATCTTTAATTAGGGTGTAACAAATTGTGTTACTGTAAGGCTTTATTAAGTGAAACGCTCATCTTTATGCAATAATGGGTCAGACAGCTTCAAAATGCTATCAGTGAGCTGAGCATTGCCCACTTCTCTTAGACTTCAAAAGAACAGTTAAGGCTCAGAGGGTGTGCATACGGAGCTGAAGAAATGGTGGAAAATATGCACATTTGCTTTTCTATTGCTAGTGGTGTGTAAACAATCATTAGAAACATACCATGAATTTTACTATAAATTATGAATTTATCTAAATAAGACAAAAATATTGGTCATCACAGATACACAGACGTGAGAATATGAAACTTGGTTTTAAAAATAAACCACTTTAAAGATTTCCTAAAACTTCTATATTCTTTTTTTTACTAAAAATTATTTTATTCATTTTACATACCAACTACAGATCCCCCTCTCATCTCTCCTCCTGCTCTCCCAAACCCTGCCTTCCCCTACCCCAACCCACCCCCATCCCCTCCTCCATCAGGGTAAGTTCTCCCATGGGGGGACAGCTAAGCCTCGTACATTCGGTTGAGGCAGGTTCAAGGCCCTCTCCCCTGCATCAAGGGTGAGCAAGGTGTCCCACCATAGGCAGTGGGATCCAGAAAGCCAGCTCATGCACCAGGGATAGATCCTGCTCACACTGCCAGGGGCCCCTCAAATAGACCCAGCTACAGAACATTCTTATAAACAGGTGGTTGGGAAATGCTCTTTTCTGCTCAGCTTACAATTTTTTTTTTTTTTTAGTATCAGCTGGAAACTACTTAGAGACTTAGATGACAGTGTGCCCCTAAGCCCAACCTAAAATCACAAAACCCACACCAACCAACCAACCAACTGAACAACCAACCAACCAACCAACCAACCAACCAACCAACCAACCAACCAGACAAATCTTAATTCATGGTATTTTATCACAGTAGAAAAGTAACCAATATGGGAAACCACCCCTTATTAGATAAATAGACAGTTCTTCAATTAAATAATGTAGACTGATAACTTCAAACATGTTCATTTTGCATATTTTGTCAAAATTATCCTGTTAATTGAAAATTCAGACATAGATTAAAAAAAACTGACAGAACTATTACACTGAATCTCATTTTTCCACTTGGTGTTGGACATGGTTAATATGTTGATGGGTAACTTACCAAGGTATAATGTTGTATAGCTAGTTATTTTAAAAATAATTATGTGATAAACTTTATTAGATAAAGAAAATTACTTAATAATGTAGTCATTTCCCATGTCAGATACAGTGTACTAATTATTTTATATCCAATATATAACTTTCTCCATTAGAGGGTTAATTTATTAATTATGAAAACATATTAACCATTTATTTTAATAACTACTGAGCTCATTGAAAATGATGATTATTTTAAAATTTCCTATTCTGTGAGATGTATTCATCAGTAGAAACATCCTTTGGAGTTGCTTTTTTTTTCTTCTAAGCCCATCATCTACTTCTGCAAGTGTTTACTGAAAGTTTTATACCAAGCCCTGAGTACCTATTTACATAATATTAAGATCTTCTGTGGTGATATTTTATCTGTTTCCCCCAATAATGTTTATCTGAGGATCAGAGGAAAAAGCCAGCCACTATGTTAAACATAGAAGTCAGGCAATGGTAGCACATGCCTTTAATGTCTGGACCTCTCTGAGTTCAAGGTCACACTGGGAATAGAATCAGGCTGGTGGCATATGCCTTAAGTTCCAACACTAGTTAACTATAAAGGTCTGGAGGTCTGTATAGACAGACAGGAAGTGACAGAGCTGGGCAGGAAGAGGAAGTGATATAGCTGGGCAGAGAGAGGAAATCAGTTAGAATAGAAAGGAATATAGGTGTGGGTATACAGGAAGTAGGTCCCTTTAGAGACTGAAGGTCGGTGAAGTGAAGTTGGCTTATGGCTTGCCCTATTCCTTTGAGCTCTCAGCTTTAACCCCAATTTCTAGCTCTGTTTTTTATTAATAAGACCATTTAGCAATTCGTCTATAATCTTCTCTTCGGTATTTTGTTGATCTCCACAATATGATAATTTATCACAGTGCTTTTAATGCACCCTTCTTTGCCATTAATTCAGCAGTTGGAATTCTGTGGTTTAGCTCCAAGAGTAAGCTTCTGGATTTATTCTAATTTTCTATAATTCTATTTTTTTATTATTTCAGTCACATTTATTCTCTTTTTCCTGTCTGGCTAAGAATATGTACATTTAAAACTAACATATATGAAGGTAATTTTGAACCAACTCATGTACTAATGTCTTCACCCAGTCTCTGAACAAAGACAAAGGAATGGAGAAATCACCCTTGGGAAAAATTTGCCTTAATTTAACTTTTTTTATTTTTGAGTGCCTTTCTTGCATAATGAAAATTTATTTTATTTGACTGTAGTAATAATAATAATAATTTATTTTATTTGGCCATGTATGTTACACATAAGGTATGACATGATCATGTGAAATATACTCCTGAGATTTTCAAGAGACATAAAGACTTTTATACTTCATAATTTGGTAGACATTTTTATAAAAAAGTCTAATTTGAAGGTGAGTTCATAGACTAACCTTTCATTTGTGAATAGGAAAGCAGGCTGAATGAGTCCATTCTCAAGTTCCACACACATTGACAGGAGAGATCCAATCAGGTGGTCTTCTGCTGAACAATTTATCGGTCTTGATTCAATGTCACACTGAAGTATAAACTTACATATAAAAAATACATCCTAAACTTATTTTAGAAATTTAGAACAAATTCTACTAGCCATGTAAATTCTCCTTCATGGTAATTTACTCTCAAATTTCAACATTTTATCCCCTAATTTCTTTTTTTAAAAATTATTAAGAGATTTTTCTATTCATTTTACATACCAACCACAGATTCCCCTCTCCTCCCTCCTCCCGCCCCCCAGTCTTCCCACCCAACCCACCCTCCATTCCCACCTCCTCCAAGGTAAGCCCCTAATGTCTTAGCCCTACAAGTGTTTTACTTCTGGAAGGGCCT
Source organism: Peromyscus attwateri (assembly GCA_902168425.1). Taxonomy (NCBI): domain Eukaryota; kingdom Metazoa; phylum Chordata; class Mammalia; order Rodentia; family Cricetidae; genus Peromyscus; species Peromyscus attwateri. The sequence continues at coordinate 9,911 of CABHPP010139351.1, read as the reverse complement.
TCATCATGTATTCATTCAACAAACCTACACTCATTTGAATGCTGCTTCATATGCCAAAAGTGCTAGACAAAAGGAAACAAATACAAAGAGAATTTTGCAGTAGTCACTGAAGCTAGTCATAGTTTTATAGTTCTAAGGCATTGTGTGCTTATTAATATTTGTCTACCATAAGAGATTGTTATTAGATATGACTCTATCCCTTGTGTGTCACAATTTCTTTCCTGTCCCTGACTCAGAATGACATTTGTTCCCATGCCATGGAAGTACATTGGTAAGAAGGACCTCCTGCCAGCCTAGACCAATGAATAGAACCATTCGCCTGGCCAACAGAGGACAAATAGGAGGGCTTAGTGAACTACTGATAAAATGAGAGGCTGTCATTGAAACTTAGGTATTAAGCTTTAAAGGCATTATAGAATATTTAACAGTAATGGTACTTTTCTGGTCCTAATTTAATAGGAACAATATTATTTATCACATAGGTGGCTATAATAGTGAAATTAGTGGCATGATGACCACTTATGGAAAAGTTGCTCTTAGTATTTTCTAAATACGCATGTGATACAGAGCAGGCGCTACTGATCTAATAGCTCTATTTAAATGATGAAGAGAATCTTGGAAGTTGAGGAGTTGGGGAGCTAGTGAACTGCAAGACAGGCATGTCAGGTAGAGGCAGGTGGCTGTGCTAGGTGACTGTCATCTGTTAACAGCAGAAAGGCAGAGGAATGGTGACTGGGTTAGGTGGCTGTCACCTGTAAATGTAGATTGCAGATGTTATGAGAAGCAAAGCTAGAAAAGTAGGGAAGAACTGAAAGAAAATGGTGCCATTTGCTCTGCTAGGAGGTAATTATTGCCTTGATTTTTGTGGAGAAATGTGTTTTAGGGTCCAGTTGACGTTTTAGGAAGGTCAGTAAAGTAGCAGTAAAGAAAAGTGACTAACCAAAAGTGTGAGATTGGAACACCACTGAAATAGTGGATGAACGTGACTTCACAGGATTTATTTATGTCTTTAATGTCAGCGATGGAATGGACATGCTGGTCCACTAATACTCTAGCAGTTGCAGAAAGCCAACTGCTCTGAGGGAGAATAAACAGGACAGAGAAAAGAACACTGGCTGTGATGGATGCCTAAGAAGGGCAGGATGTGATGGATGCCTAAGAAGGGCAGGATGTGATCAGGGGACTACCATAGTATGGTCATAGAAGATGACAAAGCGAGATAATTCTTGAGTCTTTATGGCAGCAGAGAATGAGGGGTCATTGTTGGCATATGTGGAATGATTTTGGTAGATGGTGGAGGATCAAGGCAGATTGTAAAACGATGTTAGAAGCAAGTGTAGGTAGCAGTTTCCAAAAATTTGACTGAATGTAACAGGAGCAAAAACGGGTTCACAGAGTGAAAAGGCTTAGTTGGCATTTGTTTTATGATGGGAGTGAGTGGAATATATGTGTGTCTGCGCTGTTCTGAGGCCCAGAAAAGTAGAGCATTTTCCCAGGGTCAGACTTTAAAATGGCCTGTCTGATCGCCACATCTGTACCTACTGCAAGGGAGCTGACTGGTATCTATTGAATGACTACGAATCTCTGAGTTCAAACATTTCTACTCACTTTCAAGCGATAAAGACTTAAGACACAGCTCTTGGTTGGCATTGACCTTCTGCCATATTGGTTTTTAAAATGTTTCTCTAATTTTCCTCATTTCTTTTTTAACTCATGGGTTATTTAGACAAGTGTAGTATTTTAAGTAATTGAAGACTTTCCAGATATCTTTATTAATTTCTAATTTATTTCCATTGTGGTCAAATAATATACTTTTTTATGAGTTTTGGAGACTTGTTTTATGACTAGACTGTGGTTTGTTTTGGCAAACACTCTGCTTTTGAAAAGAGTGTGTAGTCTGGTATTGCTTGGGGTGTTTCACAAATATTCTTTCACACTTTTGTGTTCAGGTTTCTTAATGTTTCCCACAGTTAATTTATACTGTGTCATTTTTTATATTAGTTTTCCTTTTTGATTTTTAACATTTTCTTAATTAGGTTGCCAATTTACTAATCTTTTCCTATAATGTTTTGTCTACTGATAATTGATAATACCATTTATGGCATTTTTAATTCTTATAAATTAGATTTGGCTCTCATTTTTTATATCTTTATTATCTCTAGTTCACAATACAATGATAAACATTTTACTGTTATCTGATAATTCTAACATAAATTGTTCATTCTATCTCAGTTCTGTTTTAGTTACTCTTCTTATGTTGGCATGCTTCTTGAGTGTTGGTAGGTTTGACCAAGAGATTCCATTGGCTGCCATTAGTGACAATTTACCCTTCTACTTCAGAAGAAGTTTTATGTCCCTGTGATTACTCTTGATCTTCATTCTGGGATTTATTTAAGCAAATTAATTAAGTTTATTTAAGCGAATTAACTAAGCTGCTGCTTCTGGCTTTTCCTTGTATGACTTGTTCCAGGGTTATTTTACCCAGTCAAGGGTTAATTTTTCCTCATTACTGAAACAGTCTTTTCTGAGCACCCCACTCCATTGCTGATGAGTCTGCCTGTTGAGGAAAGAGCACCTTCTTGATGTTATGTTAGTACCAGGCATGTTCCCAGGGATTTTTCCCCAGCTTTGGATAGTTTCCTCATACATGTACACATTTTCCTCTGTGTAGTGTTTAAGGAGATCCTCTGCAGACTTTCAGGGTTTAGGTTCTAAGTGTTTCCCTCCCCTCTGATATTGCTCCATGGACTCTAGCAGGTGCATTCTCCTGCACCCTCAAGCTCTGATCCCTCAACTCAAGGAGACTCTGGGCTTCTTTCCTAAATTCCTCTCTGAGAACTCTTATCAGGTCAGGACACTAAAAAGTTTGTATGGCTCATCTCATCTTTCAGGAACCATTGGCATTTATTGACTGCTATCCATTGTTTCAAATGTCCTTGTTTTATATCTTTTATTTTTGTCATTTAGGGGTTGGGTGTTGCTTTATCTAGGATAATAAATCTGGTCAGTCTTGCTACATTTTTGAGTGGAATAAGAAGGTTCCACTAGACTGATTTATAATTTTGACACATCTAAGGACATTGTATGTAGGCTCCCATTTATGCTGTCTCCCTAAGTTTAAGAAGTGTTTTGAAGGCTTTGGTAAAATCTGAGAAAGGAGTGTGAAAATACAGTGGAAGAAGATAATTGGTATAGAAAAAGTCTTGAAGCAGTATAATTTTAAAATTTCCATAGAAAGGAGATAATAGAGGATATTTGAATAACATGGTGAAAGATTGCAATATGCATGGTTATTCTTTAGAGCTTTTGCTAGTAATTGACAAGTAAAAAGCTCTTGAGCAATAGACACAGTATAGTTGCTTTAGAAAGTATTCAATTTATGGTAATATTTATTGTTATAGTGAAATATTTTTCCATCATTTTCCAAAGTCTTAGTATCAGACAGAGAAGAGATTTAGTTAAATTTATTATGTATTATATGGGAAAAAGAAAATAATAAAACACAGATTTTAGGCTGATTATGGAAAATAAGAAGAAAATTAATAAATCCAGGAATAAATGAAGTAGGCAATAGGTAACATTTATTTAGAACCTATTGTATGCAGTACTGTCACTGTGTTTCACCTTCTGGATGATCCTAGATGCCCTCATTGCAAACATATTAGGAAGGTACGGGCATCCATTTGGTTGAGCATAATTCCATTTTCTTTAGATGAGGAAATCGAGGCCTTTGCCCAAGTTTACACAGTTAGGAAGTGACTGATGGAGGATGTGGGTCCAAGCAGCCTGATTTAAGAGCCCACACATGTAACCACTGACTACCTTGCCAATGAGTTTAAAATGGGAATGGGTAAAAATATGCAAGCGAGCTGGAAGGATTGGGGGTTGCGGTCAGAAAGCAGGATATTAATGCTGAAGATGCCAGAGACTGAGCAGTTTGGGGTGATGCTGGACCTAAAGTGGGTGATGAAAGTCGAATTGAAGCAAATGTAATTGGAGTTGACCATTTGAAAACTTTTAGGCAGTTTTTGATGATTCATGTTCATAGACATTAAGTGCACCCATGGTAATGGCTGAATTGGAGGTAGAGGGTAGACTAATAAAATTTTATTTTTGTAACTAGCCATTGTTGATGATGTGGTGGGGTTTGGTAAGGGAGTGAATGAATCCACTCATTGTAGACCAGAGTAGAAAAATATAAGTTTATTGAGTACTCTACCAGGAAGAAGTGGGCAAGGGCAGCAATAAAAGAATCACCTGGCTGCCAACTCCTCTCTCCACAGCCTTTCTTGAAACCTTTTTCTCCTCTTGTGGTCCCATTTCCAGTTTCATGACACATAGTCACACTGACGCTGTAGAAACTTTTACATGGAAGGTATCTTGTTTTCAGTTAGGGTTTCCATCATGCAGTTCCTGCCATGCAAATGAGGATGGTCCTGATTGGTTGATGTTTGACTCTGGATATGGGTGGCAGCCTACACCAAAGTTACTCTTTGGATGCTTAAGTCAAATCGTTTTAACACTGTTTTGGCTAGAAAGGAGTCACTGCTTTCTGTTATGTACCTACTGGGGACACTTCCTGGACTTCTCTCTACAAATGATTTCTTCTAGGTCTTCAAAAAATTCACAGTACCATCATTGGACAACTCATTCTATTGGGAAATAAGGGTTGTCAGGTCTCTCTGGCTACCACCCGACTGTAAATAGATATACCCATTTCTCTACTGTGTATTATTTGTTGTCTCCCCTAAATAATCCAGAGTCTTCCTCAGGGATGGTTTTACTGTTACTGGGACTTAGTGTCTTTGAACTATATGTTCCTTGACTTGACACTTCACTGGTGGAAACTTCAATATATTCCAGGGATCAGCGGAGCTGGTTTGTTAAGTAATAGAACTCACCAGGACAGCTCTACGTTGATGCATCAAAGCTTGTGGAATCAGTTTCTGGGCTGCTTGCTCAGTATTTGGGTGAGGACAACACAGAAAGCCAATTTTTCAGATGCCTTCTTACTTTTCACATTAGATAAAAAATTATGTCTTTGTGTTCACGCACGTGTGCATACATGCATGTCTGTGTGTGTCCATGTACAGCTTGCACATAGGTGTGCTAGAGTGTATGTGTGGAGGGCAGAGGACAACTAGTGGGAATTAGTTCTCTCCTTCTACAAGGTGGGTCTTGGGAATAGAGCTCAGGCCATCCCATCGACTCTCACATGCCAACTTAAAATAGAAAAGCATATTGCCACTATTATTACTAACAACATGCTTTTAAAGAGGCTTACTTTACATAAATTTTCTGATGGAGTTTCGAAGGGAAGGTGGTACACAGTATCAGTCTGAGAAAGGAGGCCTTTATCAGTTCCATGTTGTACCCCATAGGCTTACAGTATGGAATTCAGTCCCAAGGTCCCTGCATTTTGGCAATATTTTCTTACTCTGACTTTGTTGAATGTGGGTTTTCTGCTCTGTAGCATTTATCCTTCACTGGAAAATTAAAAAAAATCCTCAAGGGTCTAGTTTAATCCTTCCTTTAAGGAGGTGTTACAGATCCATTCGCTTGTGCTAGGACGTGGATTTCTTGTGGTGGCCAGGGGGCTTGGCTTAGATGCTTCAGTGATTAGCAGTGACAGGACAACACTGGCATTCCAGCTCAGTGTGTGTGACATCCAGCTACTGTCACATCTGGGAATCATGCTGTCACCAAGTTCTATCACCAAGTTGGGCTGACTGAAAACCAAATTATGCTGGCCTGGTGTGAAATCCACCTATAAGACAGTAAATTAGGGAGGGTGGGAAACTGTTTTTTTTCTTTTTTCTTTTTAAAGCCATTTAATGTTTTCATGTCAACAAGTCTTAAATCTTGGTTATTGAGTGAGTCTTGAAACTAAAAGCAAAATATTTCCCCAAGCCATAATTTTGTGCTCCCATGTTTGTTTTAGTTATTTTAATTGGGGTCGTAAAGTGATCACCATTTTCTAAGATTAAGAAAATGAAACGGGTGGCGACTAATCCTGAAGTGGAGGAAAGGATAAGCGAAGAGTGAAACTGGTTATTTGAGCCGATGCCAAGGGGGAGGAGCTTAAATAGAGCAGAATTAATCTTGCTGGGTGTGTGTTCTTGTCTCAAGTCTAGCCTGCCCCTGAGTCCTTGTTATCCAGAAAAGAACTATTCAGTTCACAGGAATGCCCTAGGACGTGGTGCTGAGGAGTTGAAAGTCAGCAGCACCGGGGGAAGCTGAGTCTTCCTGTGCCGGTTGTTTCCCGAGCTTCCCTCAACGGCGGTTTAGTAGATGTCCTCGGCAGCACGTGCAGAAAGGATGCAGCGGCTATGATAATGAAGGGAGTGGCTCAGTGCCTGGTGAATTTTATTTTTCATGCTTTATTGTTCTGCAATATTTGCAATTTTAATGGAAAAAAAATTGAGATAGAAGATGTTCTGAGAAAAGTCCACATTGCTTTCTTACTTTCCCTTAGTAGCTCCAAGTCTCAGTTTTTAGAACTGGCCTTTAACTTCGTTGCAGGCAGTGCTTTGGATAGCAGATTCCTAAGTCTAATCAGGCTAATGTAAACCATTATACCAATGAAGCACACGCTAGCCTTTTCCTCACTCGTGAACTATCCGCTTGATGCTGCTGAATGCTAAACAACGTGAAGCAGTTCTGTGTTATCGAAATGATTTGTTTGGTTTTATGGGCATATGATCCAGTGCTAATTTGAAGAGGCTTGTTCCCAAAAGCTCACTTGGATAGCATTTATTAAAAATGCAAGTCTTTTGACTAATGAATGGTAAGATGATAATATTTTGCCTTTCTTCCAAGTAAACAGATTGGATTCCAGGAATTTGAGTGACGGAAACAATGACCTTTAAATTAGTTTTCAAGTGGTAGAACCCTTTCTGCTGTGAAAATGCATATACAAATATCTTGGAGAGCAGGAGTCTCCAAGGAATGATGAGGAGGAAAAAGAAGTGATGAGCTAAACAATATGGACTTCGAATGGCATTATTAACATTTCTTTCTTAGAAGTAAATAGTTTTATAATCTATGCTTGGGGGAGGTCTATTTTAATGCAGAAAATGTTATTGTTAAAACCCCTTCTAGACAATTTGGGATATCTGTGTAATTCTTTTTTTTCAGTAAAGACTCTACTGTTGAAGGCCTACTAGCTGCTGGGGCTTGTTTGGGGTACTGGAGACATAGTTGTGACAAGATAGTGTGTGTCTGCCTTGAACATGGCATTCTTGCTGGTAAAGAGAGATAATGAGAATAATAACTAAGAGCTTTCTTTTATTTTTCTTATTTTTCTCTCCTTGTTAAATTCCTTTTGCCAGTGTGCTTACATGTGTGTTTATATTAGTTTTGTTCTGCACCCGCTAAACATCCACTGCATCCAGTTTTCTTCTTCTTCTTCTTCTTCTTCTTCTTCTTCTTCTTCTTCTTCTTTTTTTGATTTTTCGAGACAGGGTTTCTCTGCGTAGCTTTGCGCCTTTCCTTGAACTCACTCTGTAGTCCAGGCGGGCCTCGAACTCACAGAGATCCGCCTGCCTCTGCCTCCTGAGTGCTGGGATTAAAGGCGTGCACCACCACCGCCCGGCTCCAGTTTACTTCTTAACGGGAAGATGTGTTCTAGGAGCTATGGGAATTTTGCCAATCATGTTCCAAAGGCTAGGAAGTGACTGTTCCAAAGTATTCTCATAAAGAGGTAGCAACTTTCTCACAAGCCCTGTGGACCTCTCAAATGCCTCCACATCGTTGAGGGTGGCACTCCTGAGATAGAGCCGGGAGAGGAGAATAAAATTCTCCTTTGGTAAATCAGCTCCACCTTTGATGTATTTTGGAAAGAGAGTTTTACTGTCCACATTCCCTAGAGACTCATGGCTTGCAAAGCAGAAGGAAGGGAATAAAAACAAATTCATAATGCTTTTGGAAAAGAAGGATGGAGCAAAACGGACGGTAAGGCAACCTAATGGTCAACACAAGAAAGAAATTGGTTATTGGTCATAAGTTTCAACACGAGATTATTGATTGTAAGTACTCACACTGGAGCACAGTGAAAAAGACTAGAAATAGATGAGGCCAGATATCGAGGCTGAGTATAGATTATGTAGAATCTTGTAGGATATTGATTTTGAATTCTACTGTATTTGAAAGAAAATTATATTTTATATTTTTAAGTGCTTATATGTACAAAAACGTGTGTGTGTGTGTGTGTGTGATCAGATCATTCTTCCTGCAGAATACAGTTTCAGACACTGGAAAATAATCAAAATCAATAATTCTGAAGGCCCGGAAATTAAATGCAGGCACCAACTTAAGTCCGGTTTCCTACTGGAATATTAACATTCTGAGGTAGAATGGTAAGGGTTGTGGCTTTTGTTGTTGACAATCTGAAGGCTGTAATTTCAGAGGAGTAGAATCATTGAGTATCTATGGTAAATATTAGAAGCAGGGACACTAAAAAAAACGAACAACAAACAAGCAAATCTGAAATCCACAAATCAGAGAATAAAATCTTTCTCTCTGAATGACTAGTGTATATGATGTGTGCGTTTAATCCAGAGAGCATCATGGAAAGGGAGGGAGGAGATGTGAATTTGTTGGTGAAAGACATGACTGCTTCTGGTGAGATATTGGAGTTTCCTCTTGGTTAAGTGAATCCTATAGTCTGCACACAGCCTGGGTGGCAGAAAACAGAAGCCTATTAGATTGATTCGTCAGAGGACAGAATTATGGGATAGAAGACCAACTGGAAATTTACTAGGGGGGGGGTCTACTACAGGCAAGAAACCACCAAAAGGGTGAGCCTCATAATCTTGAGTATAAACTCAGCTGAATTCCTTGGCAGACGCCTAAACAAAATAGGCATGGAAGAGACCACCAGGGGGCCAGGCTAAAACAGCAGTAACTAGAAGCCAAGAAAGCTTGGCAGTGATATGAGCCTCTTTCCACACCGTGGGGGAGTTGGATTGTAGTGTTAGTTCACATGAGTTAGTCTCTTACTAGAACCCAATCCAAAGATTCCCAAGAAAAAGAGAAGGACTTCAGTGACTCTAATATAGAATACCTGTTATTGAGAGAATGCTTGTGCCTCATTTATCCACAGTTTCTTATGTGGAATTCCTAATTTCCACAGTCATCAAGGACCCAAAGGGTTACTTTTTCCATTTCTTCTATTTCATTCTCCAATGTGTTAACATTGACCATTGGTCTATATCTGTTGAAATGCAGTATTTCACTGAGCCTTTTATATGGAAGTCATTATGCCTAAAGAAACAGTTAATTGAAGGCAGCCACGAGGTAGTGTTGATCCCATACGGTTGTTTTTCTTAGAAGGTGAAACAGAAAGCCGCCACGTTTTTCCTCCTTGCAGATGTACAGAGAAAAGGGCCTGCAAGTATGTAGTGAGAAGATGGCCCTCTGCAAGCCACCCCCCCTCAAAACCTTCCCCAGAAATCTAATTAGCCAGCATGTTCATCTTTAAATTATAACCACCAGAACTGAGAGAATACATTTCTGTCATTTTATCCACCTATTCTGATGTACTTCACTGTGATTGCCCAGGCATCCTACCTACCATGACAAGCATGCCAAGGAAAAATGCTAGCCACAGAAATAAAATGAAATGTGGATTCTAGTGCAGGAAGAAATTCTCAAAGCAATCTGATTACAATTCGTTCAGATGTTAAATTATCACAGACATTAAAGATGATTTTGAGATTACTCAGCAAATGAAAGGAAAATGTGCTCAAACAGAACAATGTGTCTTTAATGCTTGAACAGAAATGAAATTTTAACAGAGAAATGAAAACAAAAATGTACTCAAGTGAAACTTTGTGTGTGTGCATATGTATATATGTGTGTAAATATGTAAATGTATGTGTGTGTGTGTGTGTGTGTGTGTGTGTGTGTGT
>CABHPP010139350.1:0-24964 GCA_902168425.1 Peromyscus attwateri | reverse complement strand
GAGCTGTAGCCTCTCTCCAAAAGCCAGTGAACTGGTCTCATCCACCAGCAGGAACTGTCTCAGCCGGGATGTGTCAGGTGCAGCCAAGTGTCACACCTTCTGATCTTAGGCATCTCAAATCAGTGTCTGTCCCACGAGAGGAGATTCCCCCACCCCAAGAAGTTTACAGAAAACTGCCTCTTCAAGTGTTTGCCTTACTCAGCTCTTCACTTGTGCCATTAAGCAAGCACTGTAGCAAAGCCACTTCCACATGGCCCGGCAGGGAGCACTGCTGCTCCGTGCTCCATTCTCACTGACTTGGTATTATATTTTTTATAAATAAGATTTTTATGTAAAGCTCAGATTTTGATTTACAAAGACCTTGCTGCAGTAGATATACCATCAGCCATCAGTTCAGCTGCTAGATAGCACAGTCAAAATCATTTGCATCAAAGGGGCAAATACTTTATTAAGAGAATAAAAGGGAACACTACTTCTGCTTTTAGGAAGTTAATGCAGGCACAAGTGTTTGTGCTTTTAAATTAAAGTAGTAAAAGAAAATTAAGCAAAACCTTTGCCATTCTCATGTTTTATTAAAGCTTTATGTAATGTCACTCTAACCTAGTTAGCCTGGAAACCTCATGCACTAGTTGAGCAAGAGGAGGAAAATACATCTGCTTCACTGCTGTTGTTCTTTTCTCCTCTCACTGTTTGATCTTTCTGTGCTTATGTGGTTGGAGTTCCCTGTGCCCTGTATCTCGAGGCGCTCCTCTTCATAGTATGTGCATCCAAGGCCATTGTGATAGGTACCTTCCCAAACCTCCCACCTTGTCAGAATGCGACTGAAGCACTCCATTGTCTTTGCTGTACTGTGTACGCAAAAGAACGTTATACTGAAGGACAGACAGCGTCCTCAGTGATGATTTCTACCAGTCGAGCGTTAGCTTGGAAAGTTGGCCTATGACTCATTCCATTCTGCATCATTTGCTTGGAAATCCTTACACAGTGATTTGGCCTCATTAGATATAAAGAAAATGGAGGAAGGCTGAAAGTTAAGATATAAGTGCTTGCTCTCCCTATTTCATAGTCTTGTGACCTGTGACATTTCCCCTTGCTCTTCTTTAGACTGTTGGTGTTCTTGTCCTGTGGCCCATTATTTTCTTTCATCCGTCCCTTACCATGCTATTTATGACTTATGCTCACTCCTTGTTAGAGTGCTCATGATGCAGGAGCACTGTCACGTTGCCCTCATCTACGAAGAAAGGCCAGTTTTGCAATTTCACATAGAAATTTCTTGAGTAGCCAATCGTAGATTGGCAGCTTTAAGTCAAAATGCAAAATATCTATTCCCTTTGACTAAGATTGGTTACCTAGCTCTAGTTCTAACATCTTGTCTTTTACCTCAAAAACAATCCTAACAGTTGAATTTCTTCACAATCCTTTGTCTCACCATCCATACCTAGACTGTCCAACATTCCTCCTGCTCAGTCTTGTCTATCAAAGTGGAACATATACCAAGAGTCCCTCATCTCTAATAATTTCTGCTAAAACAGCCAAGCAGACTATGTTCCTTTACAGTTATTGTATTTATTAATTTGATAGAGCCCAGTAAGTCCTGTCCCTAGCTCTGGCTGTCATGTCAATAAAAATATGAAAGCAACAAACTGATTTTTTCTTTTTTAAAGTTTGATTGTTGATGGAACATTCTCATATCCAGACTGTTTTAGAGCTGGTTGCACCAGATCGGCATCTTGTGTTATAGTTGCTTGAAGAACATACAAGAGGCCCTTTCCTAAGCAGAGCACATTCATAGCCATTCATCTTTTTAATGTGTCCCCTTTCTGGTCACAGACTAATGGTAAAAGTGATCAAATCTATCTTCATCACCACTTCCCATATAGATCCAAGATTTTAAAACATGGAGTTCTGGTTAATCCAGCATATTCCCCTTTTCTTTGTTCTTAAGGAACCATAATCTAAGAGCAAATAAAATAGATACTTATTTTCTGCAAGAGGTAGCGCCATCCCCCTCCCCCTACACACACACACACACACACACACACACACAATTCAGCCGGTGGGTTCATTCCTTAAATGGTGCTACAGAGGAAACCTGGGAATATGCTGGTTTTGTTGTCCTTAGAAGCAACTGATTAGAAAAAACAACTACAGTGTTGACTACGCTACTTCCGCAGCCTTGGACACGGGCTGCAATCCACTTCTACAGTTGGGAACTGCTCAGTCAATGCAATGATAAATTTTATCCTGCAGTATAACTTAACCTCCCCCATTCCCGGTTCTAGAAAATTAGGCAAAAACATGTTTTTGTTTTAATCAGTGTTTCCTCAAGCAAAGATAGTTTTGCCTCCCAGCCCTAGTGGATCCTGACAAAAACGGTTCTATACTGGGGTGTGGAACATACAAAAGTGCCCCTCACAGTTCACAACTTCAGCTTTTTTAAGGGACAGTTGTGGTCTCCAGTAATAGCTAAAATGAGAGTTACATCAATCAGGGGTAAACCCACATCTGGCTGCTTTGCCCACTGGTAACTTGTGATTTCTGCTCCTTCTAATGTTTAGTTGCCAAGATTGTCCTTTATCACATAGACCCTCTTACGTAAATACAGTATTAATTTCCATTCCTTTATGGATTGAATAAAATTTTTAGTCTTTTTTATTAATAAAATCTAGATCCAGAATCTTAGTTTCATTGGCTATTCTTCAAAAATAAAATGAGTCTGACCTAAAGTTGTTAGTAAAATAGCATGTCCAGCATTCAGAACGTTATTCATATAAATGTATTTTATTGTTTAAAACAGAACAAAAGAAGAGGCAGAAAATATTTGTATATAATAAATCCTAGCTTATAAACGTAGTTTTGTTAGTGGTGGCATCTCTAACTCCTTCGGGGACCGTTTTCCTCTTGTCTCCAATGTAAGCACTGACCCTGGAGAGAAGCACGCCTGGCGGGCATGCGAACGTCCCCAGCACGGGAGGAACTTGGAGAGCAGACGTGACTCTTCATAGTTCCTCTAGGTGATCTTGAAAACGAAAGGTGATCTTTGGCATAGAGTCATACTTTAAAGGCATTGATATGCATTTATATCAGGTAAGCAACTATAAAGATATGCTGAGAGCTTTGAAAATGATCAGCTGAAAGGAAATAGAGGAAGCCTGAGTATACAGGATCAACTGAAGGTGTACACATTCAGTGTTGGGACTGAACACATAGGTATGGGAAGAACATCCAGGAAAGGGTCTCACTCCTGTATTCTTCTGGGTCTTGACTTCTGAAATAAGTATTCATGTCCTGGGAAATGCTTATGGGATAAATACAGAAAAGGGGAAGTCGCTTTCTCTCTGACTTTGTCAGATAGGAAACATACCTTTCTGATAATTAGATATCCTACTCATTACTCTTGAATATTTGGGAGAGGATGAAAAAGACTTGGTTGTAGTTGGTTAAAAGCAACTAGGAATTATAATAATTTCTATTGTTTTATCCCTAGCAGCACCAGCATCATAATCTGCAAATGCTAGTCTCCCTGACACAAGAAGTATCTTTCAGACAGGACTGACTTTCCATCAAGTCTCAAGGAGCAAGCCCTAATTTTTAGGACTTAATTTCGAATGGACCTTCCAAAATTACAAGGAAACTAAGTGTGGTTGGTAGGTGCTAATAGTCTGATGCAGGCAGATTGCTTGAACCCAGAAGTTCAAGACTAGCCTGACAGTATAAAGAGACCCAGTCTCAAAAATTAAAAAAAAAAAAAAAAAAAAAAGTGGGCTGGGGGACTACAGACAAACACATACCTATGTATCTTTAAAGTCTTATTTAAGAAGCATTATAGAAGACTGACTGCCAAAGCCTGGATGATTTGGTTAAAAATAAATGCAGCATTTCAGCTCAGAAATTAAAAAAAAAAAGGGGGGGCGGAGCTAAGAATGAATGCTAAGGCCTCAGCATGGACTTCTACTGGCAGTGACAAAGCATAGAAAACCTGGGAGTGGCCCCACTAAAAGGATGGGCAGGATCACACCCCAGCTACTCTGACCCTCTAGTGGCAGAGAGCACCAGTGTGTTTGCTGGATGGTTACCTTGGCAACCAAGCAAGGCAGGATGTGAGGCAGGAAGTTTCCCTAGCACAGATATTACTCAGGGGCATAGTAAAGACAGAAAGTGATTTCCTCCCGACAATGAAAGTTGGTTTTACATTGTGAGGAACTAGGATTACATGAGGGGAAAGCAGGAAATGAATCCAGGCCACATAAGCTGGCCCTCCCCAGAAATCACCTTATCCTGCAGCAATGGTAAACAGCCCAGGGAAGGTAGGCAGGGTCAGCAGCAACATGGAAAACCCAAAATAACTTTTGGAAGCACAGTTAATAACTGACTTGCCTCAGCTCTAGGTCTTGGCCTGAAGGGGAAAAGGGGAGTCGGTGAACCGTAAACAGAGAGGGAAATGCTCCCTGGGGCAGAGCAGGGCTTCCAGCTAGTGTTCACTCTTATTCTGAGCTTATGTAAAATCCATGGGCTAGAGACCCAGTCCACTTACTGGGTGACTGTGCACAGGAGTAACTGAGAGTACAGGGTTCATACAGAGACACAGTTCAAAGTGTCCATGACAAGAGTGTAAATGTTTTCTATGTGAAGAAGCCCCCATTCCTTTCTGGTGTGTGAGACCAGGAATTGATTTCTACTCCCGGCAACTCTGAATGGCTTCTGGAACTCATCATTCTCTTCTCTCTAGCAGAGGCTTATGTACCAGCCAGGTTCGGCTAGGCACCTACTGGTACCAGGGAGTCTTTCTGACCCAGCGCAGAGTAAATCCAGCATCTGTTCGAATTTTGATTGAAGCTGCTTCTGCTTCTCGCACAGTCTCCTTCACAGACTGCATGAGGTTCTGGGCATTATGAACCAGCATCTCTGTGGCCTGTAATAAAAAGCACCCTATTACTGTAGTCCCTAATGCAATGCTGCCTTCAAGAAACCATGAAGCCAGGCATTGACTGCAGTTAACCCCACTTGCACTGGTGTCCAACACTTGTTGCATCACTGGTGGTTTAATTGTATAAACAAAACAGAGCTCACCACCGACTGTGCATTGCATCCTTGTATGGATGACATCATGTACTCGATCTTGGTTTTCAAAGGTGGTGATCTTTCAGGACTCCTGCTGTTTCCTCTGCCTGCAACACTTTTCTTCCAAGTAACCCAGGGCTCTCCCTCCAGTGTCCTTCAGATCTTTGCTAAGCAGTCACGTGAGGGAGCCCTTCCTTTTTGTTTATGTTAGATCACACACCACCTAAACTAGCATTCTTCACTTCCGATCATTCTTTTTCTTCATAAAATCTATCATCACTAATTGGTATGCTATATATTCTACCTACATTGTTTTGGGGATGGGTTTTGTTTTACTCATTGGCATTTGTTTTTGGTTTTTTGAGGGGAGGGGGTAGATTTATCTATCTGTACTAAATTTTAAGGACTTAATGAAGGATGTAGAGTTTCCCCAGAAAAATGTGTCACATGAGTGAATGTGTGCATAAACTTCAGAGGGCTCTGAGGAAAGTATCTGTCGTCTAAATTCCTAACATCTTGTTGTTATGAAGGTTCATGAGCCCAGAAAGGCTTGGAGCCTTGCCAGCAAAACTCACAACTGTCAGGTCCTACTCAATACTCCTCATTTGTATCCTGTGTTTGTTCTGTTCAGCCACACTCTTTGTACCTTTTTTCATTTAATGGAACACACAGGCTCACCATGCATTGTTAGTTAACTTGATGTGCGTTAGCATGAATCGCAGTCTGACCTTTCCTTTCCCAGCTTCACCTATCTTTAGGCAGAAGACATCCCACTAAGGAAAGTAACCCAGTACCAAACTCCACTTGCAAGACCTGGAAGTTGGGGATGTTGATAAAGCTCCCATAGTAGGGGAGGTGAGAGCTGTTGGATTAAAATAACTTGGTGTAAGCAGCTGTGGTAACAGGAAGAGTGTCCTCCATGTTCCTCAATGGTGCCCCTAGCCTCTGTAGAAGTCAGAAGCAGCTGGGCTCCCAAATTATTTGTGAGTTCCCTAATGGGGAAAGATTGTCTCTCTCATTTTAACTTTTAAAATAATGATGGGTCCTCTGTACACAAGTAACCAAGATGTGCTCTCTACCACAATAGATGGGAAGTGTGGCTCAGAGTAGGGCCCACCAGAGGCAAGATAAGAAAGATAGTTGCTGCATTCTTAATTCAGAGGTAAGTTTGTCCTAAAGCTAAAGTTAAACAGCAAAGAAGCTAGAGAAACGGAACCCAGAGCAGCAGCACATACCTGCTCGGATTCCTCATCACTGATGTTGGTCCGGCCCAGCATGGTAGCCTTCACTGTGGACAGGATTTTGAGCTGGGTGCTTATAGTTGGGATTCGCTCACATACCTACAGAGAAAGTTTCATTTGGTGTTCGATGGTTGTCTGCCCCAAGTGACTTGCAGGCAAATATACCCAGCTCCATTCCCAGTCGCTGGCATGCAGAAGTACTCAATAAATGAGCAGCACACATATACTTGTTTTTATCCCTAGGGTCAGTCCTGACCCAGTTGGTTCATAAATGGAGGCATTCAAATTCTACTGGGTTAGAAAATAAACTTCTGGTCTATTTATTCCAAGTATCCACACACTGCCTTGCTGCTGTTGCCTTTCTTGAGTGCCTCTTCCTCCCAATTCACCCAGTTTCCTCTCTGCCTTTTCCCTCACAGTCACGCTTCCCACCCAGGTGCTCTCTCTTCTCTTCTCTCCTCTCCTCTCCTCTCCTCTCCCCTCCCCTCCCCTCCCCTTCTCTCTGGTTAAATACACACACACACACACACACACACACACACACACACACACACACACACGAGCCTATTTCCCCAAGTACCTGTAAGAGATTGGTTCTAATCCGCTTATCTGTGCACTGCTTGGCAACCTCCTTGGCCAGCCGAGTCACCTCATCAGAGGCCTTAGCGATGTCCTTGGCACACTGAATAAGTGCCCGCTTGGTACCACTACCCCCTCTTACCAGCCGAGACATCTCCGCCATCAGCAGAGCCATGCGCTTGGCTGCTGCAATGATGTCGTTGCCCTAGAGAGAAGCAAAGATACAGCGTGAGCTCTGCCCATACACTGGCCAAGTTAAGGAAAGAAAAACAGGAGGAAGCCTGCTGCTCTAGCAGCCTCTGGAAGGCTAAGGAAATGGGAAAGTACTGTTTGGGGTAATAGAAAGCACTGGAGAGACAGGAGAGAGATAGGGAACTTGCCCCAGCACTCAGTGAGAGAAAATAACCTGAATGAAAACAAAGAAGACCCAGAAATTAGTCTGAAAGGGCAACGTGGGCGCCCCAGGCACAGCACTGAACAAGCACTTGAGCATCTCCAGGTTAATTGTGTCAATAACATAGGGCCAGAGCCAAGGAGTCGGTCATACGGGCATTTTCATCTCTATACAGGGGAGAAAGCAGTTGAGCTGGCCAGCGAAGAACACAGAGGAGGCTTTCCAGATGCTGAAAGCATCCTCTTATCTTTCTCTTGTAAACAGCAGCCGACTACTTGTACTACTTCACTAGAACATTTTATGTGATGATTCTCAGCCTGAGAGAAAAAGGGGGAAATGCATATTTTCCGCATTTTCTACTTTGGTCTCCCTCTACTGCCTCTTGACCTGTC
Source organism: Peromyscus attwateri (assembly GCA_902168425.1). NCBI lineage: Eukaryota > Metazoa > Chordata > Mammalia > Rodentia > Cricetidae > Peromyscus > Peromyscus attwateri. The sequence continues at coordinate 17,297 of CABHPP010139350.1, read as the reverse complement.
AGTCTGAAAAAGCATACTATTTTAATCATTCCACATTTTTTTAAAAAAATATTTGATTCCACAAATCAATTCTCCAGTCCTATCAGCTAAATGAAGCTTCCAGTTAAGGGATGTTCACTTAGGAGGATGCTGAGGAGGGAATCAAATAAATAATAAACCTGAATCAGGCTATAAAAGGAACCCCCTCTCTCATTAATGGCAGTTTGTCTGAGATCTGGCATTTGGTACACTTAAAATCCTCATGGATCATAATGAGGAAATATTTAAGCAATTTAGTTTATGTCCTTAACAACCTAAAATTACAGCAACTTCAGTGTGTAAAACTAACTGAATGGCCAAGCCCCACTCATTTGTCCCCTCATGCTTCTCAATTTCTACACAGTGCAGTGAAGCACACACAAACCATGCCACTCGGTGCTCTGCAAGAGCTCCACAGGCACCAGGAAGTGGCTCATCATTGATGTTGGAAGGTACATGTCACAGGAAATCAACTGAGGCTAGAAAGAACACAGGTTTGGGAGGAGGTCATGAGGACAGGCATGTGTTAGTTGAAGCCCTCTGGGCAAACTTGCAGTGTAGCCCTGAGATAATTTAGGATTCCATGACTTTGGTTAGAAGACAGCACAGTGCCAGGGTTAGTTTTCACCCACCATCTTCAGACTCTTGCAACATGCCATCTTTACATAGGAAAAACAAACAAACAAGGTGATCCTTTCTACACCTGAACTCTCCAAGTTAGTTCAGTACCCAAGGCTCTGTCACCTAGCTGATGGCCCTCAGCTTTCCTTGTGGCCATTTCCGACCCTCCTGAGACACCTGGAAAAGCAGTAAAGCCCCTTCCCTGTGGGCTCCCACAAAGGCTGGCATCTCTCACAGCCAGGTGCAGGGCAGCAAGCAGTCCTCCCCAGAGACTCTGCCATATAAGGCTGCTTTTGCCCTGGTCAGCTCTGCCTGAGCCATCAGTGAGAGGTCAGTGGGAGCCAAGCAAAGCTCAGTGGTCAAGCTAGGGGAACTTTTAGTGGTCCCCAATGGTTCCTGACCTAGAAGTCACTGAGAGATGCATCTACAGCTTCCCAAGGAATTTATAATTCCAATAATGGCCACAAAAATGAGAAGAAAATGAATCCTTTGAAAAGTGACCCATTTCTCTATATTCCCTAAACATAAATGCGGTTCATTTGGATATTAGCAAACCTATCAAACTTGTGAAGCCAGCCCTAACAACAAGGTGCAGACAGACAGTTGCCCGCCCGGCTCAGACTCACAGGACCCGCACAGATAATGAGTGATGCAAGGTGTCAAGGCTGCACATGGCCGGATGCATTTGGAGCAGCCCCCAACTGGGGGTACCGATCAGTACCTTACTAGACCACTTGGTAGCTTCCCGATGCAAGGACTGAGCCGCGGCCAGAATGGGCTGGTTGACCGGCTGATTAGATGGCATTAACAGCAGCTCAGGTTCGTAATCGTCTTCCATGTCAGAGGGAAAAGGGAACCCAACAGCATCAGCCGCATCTGCCTCAGCTACAACTCCTATACCCACCTGAGCGGCTGGGATACCCGGCTTTGTCGATGGCGGGAAGGGTGAAAAATAGGGATAGTGTTAGTAAGAACAACAGGACTTGGGAAACGGAGCTTCAGCTAGTTTAGTAACCAAAGCTTGCCTGGAATGGGAAAGAAAATGGCATGCTCTCCAGGAACCAGGTGAACCAAGGTTCAAAGACAGGAACTCAGCCTCCAGCCTAAGTCACCTTGAAATAAGGAAAGAAATTTGCTCTAGCAAAAGGTTTCCAGAGAAGGCAATATATGCTTGTTGCTGAAGTTAAACCTGACCAGAATCACGTCTGGGGAATCAAACAACCCAGTAGTCATTACCTTTCAAAGAAATCCAGAGGGGAAAAGTAAACACAGCCATATGCACTGTTTGAAAAGGAAAACTGAGCATCCTCCTAAATCAGATACTCACTATTCCATCATCCTGGAACAAGCAGCTCTGCAGCTGTCACTATTTCCTTTAGGAATTACAAGTCCCAGATTAGAAATGGTATGTCAAAAGCAAACCAGGAAACAGACAAGAAAATCAACATAATGGTGCATGAAGAGGATTTACCAAATACCCAACAACTGCTCAGCTAGCTATAAGGAACCTCGAGAAGACACCTCATCTAGTTCCTACGATGAAAAACCTACATCTCAGCCTCTTTCTCCATAAAAAGATCTTCAAAGGCAAAGCTTCCACAATATCTTACTGTGGCAATTGAAAGCACCGCCTTCTGGATACAACCTAAATCTCTCTTTTGTTGAAAATAGCTTCTCACTCACCCCAAACTCAACTTACTAGTTCACAGATCAGGTAACACACAGACTTGGCAACCAAATGAGGCTAAGCTCTGAGGAGCCCTCATATGAACCCAAAATGGGTGCTTATATAAGAACAGGACCAAGAGGGGAAGAACATGAATTTTATATCAAAGGTGGGAATTGTAAGGGCTTGGGAAGATACAGAGAACAGAAGCTAAGAACAAGCTGGAACGGAAAGAAAAGGAATTGCTCTAATGAAGCCAAGCCATTTATATAAAGACTGATGAACACAGGTTTATACCAGGAAGTGTTCACATGGAATTCTAGTGAATTTTATTTAAATGTGTGTTCTTATGGAATTTTATCAAAAGTTCCTAAAAGTCTTATTCCTACCAGTGCATTTCTGTAGTCCCAGGACTTCAGAGGCAGAGACAGAGGACCATGCTAGAGACCAGTGAGTCATGAGACTGTCTCAAGAAATAGAAAAACTTTTAAATATTAAAAATAGAAATCCTTGGGCTGGAAAGACAGCTCAGTGGTTAAGAGCATTGACTAGTCTTCTCCAGGACCTGGATTCAATTCCCAGCACCCCCATGATAGTTCACAACCATCTGTAACTACAGTTCCAGGGGCCCTGATGCCCTCTCCTGGCTCTCATGGGCACTGCACACATGTGGTACACAGACACAGATGCAGGGGCCCTGACGCCCTCTCCTGGCTCTCATGGGCACTGCACACATGTGGTACACAGACACAGATGCAGGCAAAACACCCACAGGCATGAAATAAAAGTAAGTCTTAAAAAAACAAGAACAGGGGCTGGAGAGATGGCTCAGAGGTTAAGAACACTGACTGTTCTTCCAGAGGTCCTGAGTTCAATTCCCAGCAACCACATGGTGGCTCACAACCATCTGTAATGAGATCTGGTGCCCTCTTCTGGCCTGCAGGGATACATGCAAACAGAATACTGTATACATAATCAATAAATAAATCTTTAAAAATAAAAAAATAAATAAATAAAATAAAAATAAATAAAATGTATAGGAAAAAAAAAACAAGAACAAAAATAAAAATTCTTATCCTAAATACAAAACCCATCTCCAAAAAGTGGCAATGAAGTTGGAGGACACAAGGCCAGTGAGGGGTTTAGGTACCACCAGTCCTTTCTCCTAAACTGTCTCAACCAAGACTCACCCCCATTCCTTGGAAGGAAAGAGCAGTTTACTGTTGCTAAGGTTCAGAGTGACAAGCTGCACAAAGACAGACGGACAGATACAAACACATATCCCTTCCCCTTTCATACATAGCTCAAAAGCCAGTGAAGTCCTGAAATCAGACCCTCTGGCCTGGACTTGTGAACACACTGAGCGGAGCGGGGCAAACGTTGCCTGACCCTCGGAAGTCCCCCTTACAGTCCACGTGTACTTTTGTGTTCCTCAAAATAAATGTGGGTTACTATAATTAACTTTATATTTTCTTTGAGGAAAATCAACACTATTGCAACTCTCTCCCATTCTCCATGCACAGTAGGATTTGTGCTACATGATCCTGGGGGTGTTGGAGAGACACCATCATAAATAATTCCACGGGTCAGGTCCAACACTAGCAAGGTTTCCACTCCTGGGAACCTGGGCTCCCAGCTAACAGTTCTAACACTAGATTAAAAACCAAGGTCAATTTCTCAGCCTGGAGGAGGTGGGCCAACCAGTTCCCTCACAAAGTATATTCAGTTGAGGATGTAAAACTAAGGAATACAGTGGGAATGAAGGGCTGGAGTTCGGGATGCATTAGAAACAGTTTAGAGCTAAGAACCACATCTCACTGCTAAATAAGCAAAAGGATTTCACTCTAAGCAAGAAAAGCTACCACTCATTTGCAGCACTCAGGGAAACAGGCGGGACAGGGAGGCAGGACTGCAGTCACATCCAGATTTTCACCCACACCATTAATATTTAGACTTTCAAATTAGCTGAATTGAAGCTAACCTGGAGCTGTCTTGAGTAAAGTGGGAGGGACAGAATGATTCCGAGCAAGGACAAAAACACACTGCTTCTGAGACACCAATCTACCTGCTTCTTAATGCAAGAATTGAAAGAAAAGCACAGATTTCATCTAGCAAAGCCCACAAAAGATACTTTCCCAACTGAGGTTTAGCCTGTTAGTAAGGGAGCATCAATAATCCAAGAAAGATAAAGTTTCTAAAAAGACCCCAAATGTCAAGAATCAGAGCTGACACTAATGGAAAAAGAAGGAGAAACTCTTGTTTAGCCACAGAGGCCCCAGCTTTCACTTTTGCCCAAGGAGAGGCAAGCCATCAAATACTACAGACTTCTCACTGAATTCCTGGTGAAAAGAAGAACACACACACTGCCTGAAACACAGGCTGTAAGCAAGAAGGAAGGTGACCCCAGACAGACTTCTTCCTGGGCTGTGGCTACGGTTCTCCATCCTTCCTGGGAAGACTCCCGTGCTTGATGAGGAACGTCTCAGAGCTTACCTTGCTAGACCACTTCCGAGCTTCGTCATGGAGCTGCCTGGCAGCCATCATCATGGGCTGGTTAATCACCTCCCCAGCTTTCTGCTCAGGGAACTCTTCATCCTTCTCTTCTGGTGGTGGGGGCCTGGGTGGAGGGACTTCACCCTCAGGCAGAGGTGGTTTAGGAGGAGCAAGCTCATCAGTTAGCTACAAGTGTGAAAAAGCAGGTTGTCCATATAAGCCCTAGGAGCTACTACCAAAAACCAATCTAGAAAAATCTGCCCACACTGACTCCATGTAAGACCACCCACACCCAGCCATGAGGCCCATCTGTATAATCTCAATAAAAAGCATTTTTTCTTCTCTACAAGAAACTCACAGCTGTGTGTTGGCCATCTCCCACGGGAAGCATACATAGCATTACCAGATCAACAATTCCAAAGCCAATCCCCATAGAAGATGTAAGGCCTGGCTCTGGGTCTGGATCTGGTTGTCAAAGGGCAAATGGGAGGCAATAACTTCTCATTGGAGCTTGAAATTCTGCACCTGCCACATGATCTCTACATCACTAATTCTAAATGCCATGACTCAAAGGAGCCACTTACCAGGAACATCACTCTCCTGTGGCTCTTACCATCAAGAGCCTCACTGGAAAGTGTAAAGAAATGTTGAAAACTGGGAAACCATTAACCTTACCTATGTGTAGTGACCCAGTTCTGTCCTTAACCAACCTGACCACTTTTACTGACATTAAATAAGAAAACATTGCCAGGTGGTGATGGTGGTGGTGGCGACGGCAGCACATGCCTTTAATCTCAGCACTCGAGAGGCAGACAGGTGTATCTCTGTGAGTTCGAGGCCAGCCTGGTCTACAGAGTGAGATCCAGGACAGCAAGGGCTACACAGAGAAACCTTGTCTTGAAAAACCAAAAAATAGGGGTTGGGGATTTAGCTCAGTGGTAGAGCGCTTGTCTAGCAAGAGCAAGGCCCTGGGTTCAGTCCTCAGCTCTGGGGAAAAAAATAAAAATTAAAAAATTTAAAAATTTAAAAGAAAAGAAAACATACCGAAGGACCAAAGGAAGTAAATACAATTGTCTTGATATGCTATTCCCAAATCAGCATATTTCTAAACTGTTAGCTGGAGTAAATATCTGCATATGATCATTACTATTTCTGTTTCTAGGATATTACTCAACTAGCTTATTCTTAAACCATGGAAAATTATATTCGTGGTACTTAGTGGGAAAGAATTACAAAAAGATTTGAGGACCTAGAGGGATGGCTCAGCAGTTAAGAACACTTGTTGCTCCTCCAGGAAATACGGGTTCAAATTCCCAGCAACCACAAGGCAGCTCACAGCCATCTCTAACTCTGGATCCAGGGGCTCTGAGGCCTCCTCCAGGCTCTGAGGATACTAAGCATGCAAGCAGTGCAAAGCACCTGCACATATAAAATAAAAAACTGTTTAAAATTTTGAATTCTTCTTGGTCTGGGGAGATAGCAGAGTACTTGCCACGCAAGCATGGAGACCCCAGTTTGATCCCTAGCACACAAATAAAAAAACTCAGCATTGGCCTGCGTGGTGGCACACACCTTTAATCCCAGCACTGAGGAAGCAGAGCTCTGTGAGATCTCGAGGCCAGCCTGGTCTATAGTGAGTTCCAGAACAACCAAGGCTGTGTAAAGAAACCTTGTCTCAAAAAACCAAAACCAAACCCCCAAACAGCGACTGGGCATGGTGGTGTGTGCTTGTAACTCTGGCCCTGAGGAGGCGGAGACAAGCAAATCCCCTGACTCACTGGCCAGCCAGCAAGCCCTCACCATCCCAGTGAGAGGTCCTGGCTCCAAAATGAAGGTGGGTAGCTCCTGACAGACAACACCTGAAGGTGCCCTCTGTCCTCCACAAGCACATGCACAAATTGTATATGCCCCTGCGCGCGCGCGCGCGCACACACACACACACACACACACACACACCATTTTTTTAATATGTTTAAAATCAAGTATTAATTTTGTTACTAAAAAGAGAAAAGGCAAGAACCTAACAAGAGTCAAATACTGCAATCCCCCTCTTAGCAAAACCCTCACCACCAAATGTCCAAACTCTTCTACAACTCGTCCCTCATCATCTATCACCTGCACTTACCTGCTCCCTCTCACCCTGTCACACAGGCTAGCGTCACGTTAAGGACATATGAAGTGCTGGGTTATGATGCCACGCAACTCAGGAATGAAAATCAAGGTCTGTCTCTAATTAACCACACAAAGGCTACACAAGCCACCTGGACCTGGAGCAGGTAAAAGCAGATCGGCCTCTCGCACAGGCTCAACCCCTGTGCTCAATTCCTCCCGTCTCTGAGTTTACTTACTCGGAGCTGTTCAAGGTCTGGTGGAGGAGGCGGGAAGTCAGGCTCCTGAGGCTGGAAGGCTTCTCTGACCTTGGCCACGGCTCCCAGGATCCGATATCCTGAGTCCAGGAAGCTCTTTTGCAGGCCTAAACAGAACACACTCTCACTTTCAGCTGGCCAGGTCAGGGCCCAAGGCACTGCCCGTCCAGCAGAAGAACTGGTTCCCATTAACGAGGCTGGATGTGAAGCTGCCAGTGGGAATCATGGGCAGGGACAAGGGAAGTAGGGCAGGTCAGAGGCCCTGAGGAAGTGGCCCAGGCAGTTGTTCCTACAGCGGTGAGGATGCCTTCTGATGGTACAACTCAAGTGCTTGGGAGAATCCTGGGTGTGAGCTAGGCTCAGGTGGTACCCATCACTTCTCTTATGATGAAGCATGGTCATGAGACAGGTCTGCTGAGTGCAGAGTCACTGAGTGGAGATGTCAACTCCAGATTGGGTTTGTAGCTCCCTAGAGTACATCTCACCTTTCTACGTCTGTGCTCTAGTTGGCATTCAGTGTGTTAGTCCTTATCTCAATCTGCTAAAATATTTAGAAATGCCAATGAAAAGATCACATGCACCCACAATGATGGTGGACTGGGAATCTGAGGGAGATTCTGCCTAGGTCAGTAGTGAGTCAGGCAGCCTGGATTCTCACCGATGAGATGGGAAATGCTGGTTTCCAAAGGGGAAGGAATAGACACGACTGGAACCACACAAGCAGCTGCAATTATGATCTCCTCTAGTGATACTGAAACTAGGATCTAAATGGAGCTGCAGGAAACTCAAATTCTTTCATGAAGGGCTAAGAAACCCGAGTTAGTTTAGGCACTCTAGATCTGACAAAAACAAGATTCTCTACAGAGGTCACTGTATGTAAGAGGAGACGTCATACCAACTTCATGAACTAAATGGTTGGCAGGTGGGTAGCTAGTTTGTTGGTGTTGTTGTTTAAGTTTCCAAACTAATGACTATGAATTGGGCTAGGAAGCCAGACAATATGAAGAAAGCAGAGAGATACCGATCCAGACATCGACAAGCCTGGCAATACTACGCAAAACTGAACAGAAGGAAAGATTAATACAACACTCTCAAACTAAATGTCTACATTTTTTTTTCCTTTGGTTTTTTTTTTTGAGACATGGTCTCATTCTATAACCCTGCCTGCCCTCGAACTGGCTTAATAGCCCAGACTGGCCTGAAACTCAGTTATCCTCCTGCCTCAGCATCCTGGGTGCTGCGATTAGAGGAGAAAGCACCACACCAGGCATTGTCCATACTTTTACTCCCAGATTTTGAATGTGGTGGTTGTGGATGCCTACTCCTCTCCCATCTCCGCCGAGTTAGCCTTGCAGGTAGGATGAAAGATGCCATGCACTGCTGCTTACCAGGGTCAGAGATGTTTCCAGCCACTGCCTTGGCATCCATCACCATTGGGGAGATGGTCTTGCTCAATTCATCAGAGGCAGCTTTCACAGCCTCGCGGAACTTCGGGTCCTCAGAGTTCTCTACCTCCCTCTTAGCAACCAGCAGGATCCGGTTGGCCCGACGAGCGATGCTGGTTGCTCCAGCTACCAGCATCTGAGGCTGCACATTGGCCATGGCTACCTTACACTTGTCCAGGTCTTTTTTAATTGCTTCTTCAGAAGCATCCAACAGAGATTTGGTATCAATAGCCTCGTCCACCAGCCCTGTCAAGAAAACAGAAATGGAACTGAGTTTGGTTTTAGAAGAACAAAGACTCTAAAACACTGTTGTCTGTTTGCCTCTCATGAGAAAGTACAACACTCAGAATTCTCGTCTCAGTTCAAAGCCCTCCCTACAAAATTGAAAGCTTTCAAGTGAATAAAATAGCTTAAAAACCAGAAGTGCAAGCACAGCCCAGAAGGTCATTTAGACTCGGGATTTATACTGACCGTGGTCACTGGCCCTCTGATATCCACCACAGACAACCAGAGCCGCAAAGACATCAGGAGGAAGCAAGGACTGCGTCTGAATCCTTCACTACAGCATCAGCCAGCATCTGCTAATGACATTCTCTCCTCCTGTCTCCCTCCCCGGCCATCTGCTGATTGCTGGCAGCTTGGAGCGCCTAAGACGAGCCGCACGGAGGACTCCGTAACCCTAACAGCCTGCTTCTCATTTCTTTTACCTCTCTTTAGACACTTCGGGAGCTCCGCTTTCACCTCTGGCTGCTACAAACCCCTGACAGCAGGTTCTACAGGGCAGCAAAGAGCCCAGACTCCTCATTTCTGCCCTCTGTCCTATCTATCCCTCCACAGACACCGGGCGAGATTCGGGGGCTCTTCTTCAGTCGCACAGACACGGGTGTCTCCTTTTTTTTGGAACTATGTAGTTGATAAGTTGGAGGAAACTCTGAGACAAGCCGGGTTAAATGGTAGCTATTGTGGTTCCGTGAAATGTGATCCCTTAGAAAACGACAGGGCCACTCACTGTATCCACCAACGCCGCCTCCCAGCCTCTGAAACCAAACTCTAGCTGGGACTGGGCAAAGACGCTATTCAAAGAGAAGATAGGACCTGTAACAATGAACATCACACCGGAGGGCAGCCGTAAAATAAAAGAGACTCAACAGTCTCTCTTCCAACACAGTAGCAAAGCCTGGATGAGAAGCCGCCACTGCTCAGCAGCCTGATCAGGGCCAAGCACACTGTCGAGCCCCTGCCTGTCTCTTTATCCAATTTCAGTTGATATAACTGGTCCTCAGAACTCATGCATCAGACCAAACCAACTTTGCAAAATTCTACCTGTCATCTTTTCAACATTATCAATCCACTGGTTCTTCATGGTCTCAAAATGTTCATAAGCGGCTTGATTTCCGGGGTTCCTCAGTAAGATTCGAGCAGCAGAGATGACCTGTTAATGACAAAGCAATCTTCACATACCAGGGCACGAGCACATCCAAAAACAAATCCAGGAAAGCTTTTCTCCATTTTACCTATAGATGGCACCAGAAAACCAAAATTGGCAAGCCTCTTTAGACTGAACACATTAAGTTTGGTGCCACAAACAGACCCCAGAGTGGGCCCTTCACACAAAGGCTTTGGGGTCACAGCCTGGTTTGAAGAAAAAAATAAGGTGTCAAAGTAAATGAATATTCATTTAATAATTCAGAAGAACACAATAAAGCTGACATATTTAAGAGTTGATGTCTTTATATCAACCCTTTCATCTTAAAAAGAACCAAAAAGAAACTAAAAATTTAGTCAGGCAAAGTAGTTCAATCCTGCAATCTCAGCACCTGGGGGCCTGAAGCAGGAGGTTTGGTTTGGTTTTGTTTTGGGAGACAGAGTGTCTCTGTGTAACAGCCCTAGCTGTCCTTGAACTCACTTTGTAGACCAGGCTGGCTTGGAACTCACAGAGATCCTCATGCCTCTGCCTCCCAAGTACTGGGATTAAAAGTATGTGCCACCACCGCCCAGCTTGAGACAGGAACAAAGTTGAAAAACAGCCTGGGCAAAATAGTGTCTTTAACAATAAAAATAAAATAAAATAAAAATCAGCCAAATGTATATTGCCTATAATCTCAGCACTCGGGAGGTGAAAGCAGGCAGAAAGATTTCAAATTTAATGCTACCCTGGACTATGGACATAGCAAGACCCATATCTCAAAAATAAGAGAAAAGGTTGGCATGGCAGGCATGCCTTTAATCCTGTCACTGGGGAGACAGGCAAGAAGATCTCTGTGAGTTCAAGACCAATCTGGTAAATTCTAGGCCAGCAGGACTTCATAATAAAACCCTGTCTATAAAATAAAATATTAGTATGAAATAAAACATTACTCAGATCTGTTTTTTGAATAATGATTAAAACGCCCGTTCACAATTAACAAAAAAATTACTCAAATTTTATTTAGAATAATATTAACTAACATACCTGTTCACTTAACAAACTGCTTTCACATTCATTACACAACTGAAAATTTACATCAACCTCATGAAAGGTGGGGCAGGGTAACACCTTCACTTCCAAGATGCAAAAATCAAGATGCTCTAGAGCATCTTTATCAGTGACGGTGTTTGGGAAAGATGTACTGAGTAGCTGGTAATTCACAGTCCACGCAAGTATGTTTTTATTCCTCAAAACAGTGCATTATGAAGGAATAACTTCATCGAGTGAGAAAGTGAGAATGCATTTGAGTCCAGATCTGTCTCTACAGCCTTCGTTCTTTCCAAGACTGGAGTGTTGAGTCTAAGTTTTCTGGATTGGTTTTGTTTTGGAAGCACAAGGACAATTGTATTAGAGTTTAAAAGGAAAACCACAGGGTGGGCAGGCTGTGAAATCAGCAGCTGCCTGAGGAGATGAACTAGGAGAAAAGGAAAAAAGCCATTTAAACTGGCATGGGGGCAGACAGGTGGCCAACAAGCAGCCACATGGCAGGGAGGGACGCTTTAGAGAAAAAGTAAGAAGTCCAAAATACTGGAGGAAGATCAGGGAAGCATGTTAGGGGAGAGAGAGAAAGAAGTAAAGGAAGGGTCAGTGTCTCTGAACACTTCAGAAAAGCAGGAAGATTTACTTGCCCATATGGCTACAGTCCTTAAACTTCTGCACTTCTGGGGTTTTTATTTTGTTTTTTAAAATCTCAGTTTTATACTGAAATTGTTTTGTCTAGTGTTTTATGGAAGGATCTTGTTGTTGTTGTTGTTTTAAAGTAAGAATGTTCAGATTTTATAAAAATTCCTAAAAAGGCTGAATGAAGATAAGCACAGTGGGTGAATGCCTGTAGTCCCATCATTCAAGGCACCGATGTGAGTTCAAGGCCAGCCTGGGCTTCACAAACAAGATCTGGTTTTTTTGTTTTGTTTTGTTTTTGTTTTTTGTTTTTTGTTTTTAAGTTATTTATAAGTTTAAGTTATAAGTTAAGTTTTGTTTTTAAGTTTTTAAGAACATGACTTCTCCAAATGGGCTGGGGCATGTAGCTCAGTGGTGATGTGAGGGATTCGCCTGGCATGTATACAGCCCTGAGTTCCAAGGAGGGGGAAGAGGTAGGGGAGGAAGACAGAGAAACTCTAAAGTCTTAACAGGCAATACAGACACACATGGACCATTTCCCTCTCCTCCCCAGAGAACTTCCCACAAAAGTGAGAATGACAGCTTTATAAAGCCTAGCAGAATCTCATATACATTATAGGCACTTAATAAATGTAATGGATTTTACTATATATTAAGAGGAGAAGGGGGAACCAACCCTGCACAAACATTACACTAAATGATGCTAAGCAGCTGATCTTTTTAAGAAAGCTAGGTGGACTGGGCAGTGGTGGCAGCGCACGCCTTTAATCCCAGCACTCGGGAGGCAGAACCAGGTGGATCTCTGTGAGTTCAAGGCCAGCGCAAAGCTACACAGAGAAACCCTGTCTCAAAAAAACCAAAAAAAAAAGAAAAGAAAAAGAAAGCTAGGTGGGCATGCTACTGCATACCTATAATTCTATCATTAAATAGTTTTAGTCCAGCCTGGGCTACAAATCAAAAGCTTCCCTCAGAAAAAGGGGAGGGGGGAGGAAAGGCAGACTGACTTACTAGAACTTTAATTCTTTCCAATTTGTTTTCTCTCATTTCCAAATCTTCTTTTGTTCTCAAACTTCCTGGCTATCCTTTGGTCACATAATTAATTACATACCTTAGTTATGCAATTAGGTAGAAAAGGAAAACTAGCAATAGAAACAGCTATCTTTCTCAGTCTCCTCAAAGAGATGATTAATTACATATGTATGATGGGAGAGGCTACTTTACTGCCTGTTTTTGCTTTCAAAATGATACTGACCACTACTTAAAACTGCAAACAATGCAAAAATATAGAAAGGTCCAAGTCCTCTATAATCTTAGAGTTTGACCCAATGAATATGTAAATATGGATATGGGTATGTGTGTATGATGTGTGTATGTATGATGTACACGCACATGCTAGCATTTGTGAGTGTGGAGGTCAGAGGACAACTTTGGTGTTGGTCCTCACCTTCCAACTTGTTGGAGACATTGGTCTCTGTTGTTCATGACCGTGTATGCCAGACTCACTGGCCTGTAGTTCTCAGGGATTCTCCTTGTCTCCACCCACCATCTCGCCTTAGGAGCACTGTATTACAGACATACCCTACCATGACTGGCTTTTACATAAGTTCTGGGGACCCAGACTCAAGTCCACATAATTATGTGACAAGCACTTTCCCAGCTGAGCTACTTGCCTAGCTCCGTATACTTGTCTTTGAGATTTATTTTTATTATGTCTAAGTATGTGTAGGTGTGTATGTTGCATGTGGGTTTGTGCGCCGAATGCAGGTGACCATGAAGGTCAGAGGCATAAGATCTCCATGGAACTACATGCTGCTGTGAGCCAAATGACGGAAGCAAACTGGGGTCCTCTGGAAGAGCCCTTAAGATGGCTCCTAACTGCTGAGCCATCTCTCCAGCCCCTCTGTGTACTTTTTTAAAATGTGATCCTAACAAAGCAGCTATAATTAATTTCATCTGGTAAATACTATATGATGGTACTGAGATGAAGAGTGAGGAAAGTGTAACCTGGGGAGTGAGTTCCCGGGCTGTCTTCACTGATGCCTGAATGCCTTCCACCGTTGATTTATTGGCAGTACCAACAGCAGCCGCCTTCTCCGCTGTGGCTCCAAGCCTTCCGGAATGGTTTTCAAAGTTGGCTGCCCTCTCATCAAAGACCTGGAGGGAAAAAAATGAAGACATCAAGGAAATGTATCTCAATGCCATACACCAGGAAGTCTGAGAAAAGATGTTTTTCATCTGATTCTGCAACTGCTCAAAAACTTGAGATGACATCAAGTCTTATTACTAAACAATAGTCAAATGCCAAACCTTGACATTTATAGATTTCTTCAGAGGTTCAGTCTTAAGCATCATGTACACACAGAGACACGTCCCTGAATCTTCGTTCAAGCTTACTTACCACGAGCAAGCAGGACACACACAGAATTACACACTTTGCAACGAGTTCACAGAATAATGAAGACTAAATTATCTCATTCCCCAAAGGTTTTTGCTCTTAGTTTGAAGAAGACAGACAAACCCACTCCAGGCTCTACTGTGGGCAGCTGGGTGCATTACAAGCCCCTGAGTATCCACAAAGAGTCCTCACCCAGCTCCAGCCTCCCCCCATGTATCCCATTACCATTAATGTTGTAAAAACTCTGCCCTTGACCTCAGTGGGAAAATGACAGCTGGTGCTCACACTAGACTAACCCAAGGGCAAGGCTGGGTGATGTTATTAGTGCCAAACACAAATCCATCTACCTAACTGTTCAGCTGGGTCTCTGAACCTTAAAAAGTTAACTTTCCTTCCCTTGCGGGTATCAGGAGAGGCTGAACATCAAAGAAACTATTTAACTTAAAGGGACAAAAGGCTTCCTATTTTCTCGGGTGACATTAGGATCGATAAGTGGAAAAGAAGGTTTACCGAACAGCACTTGAGCACGCCAGGAGCCTGGCAGAACACCTCTCTTCTACACCCCACTGAGGGTACTACTTCTGTACTTGGTACCAACTCTGACTCAAGTCAGACAATCTCTGAAGGTCTCCAGCTGGACAGCAAGTTCCATTCTCATGCCAGTGTTCTACATTCACCAACTGCCGTCTCAGCCTGTCCTGACCTCCTGTTCTGACTCAGCTTCCTGGGTTCCTATTAGGTAAGGCTCACACTCTCAGACAAAGAGTTGGTCCAGTCCTGTTCTCCTGGCCTCACAAGGCATCCTACCCTCGCCGATCCCCACACTATAGGTTTACAGGTCTGCTGCCTACTTTGGTGGACATTTCAAGCCCAGGCTGTATCTGTTCTCCCTTTAACTGATGCATTAGATTGCTTTTCTCTGAGCTCAGTCAAAATTTACTGACTGCCTACTATTTGCCCCATCTTAAGGTAGGTATTGAAAGGAATAAAAATGGAGAAAATAATGATCTGCACCTAAAGGGGTTCACAACCTAGCGGGGAGCCCAGCAACAGGCATTTGTAATAAGGTGCATCACTATGTGAAATAGCGGAGCCACACAGCAATCCTGTGGGAGTAAAAGCAAAGGTACTTAATCTATCCAGAAAGCAAAAGGACACAATAAAGGACAAAGAGGAACCAGGCAGAAAAGAAGCCAGAGGTCATAGGGTAGAGAGAGGAAGCAAAGACATAGAGAGCCGAGGATGCAAGACATCACACACAACCAGCTACTGCAGGAACGTGGGATAAGAGACAGCAACCTGTAAGAAACCAACATGAAAAGACTACTAAGAGCCAGACCACAGGGGCTTGGGGACATAGCTCTTTGGTAGAGAGCTTGCTAGCATGCATGAGGTCCTGAGTTGGACTCCCACGGTCCCATAAGTCAGGTGTTAGGGCCCAATCTATGGGTGCAGCACTGAGGAGGGTCAGGAGCTCAAGGCCATCCTCAGCTCCTAACAAGATCAAGGTCAGCCTGGGGTACATGAATAACAAACAAACATGTAAACAAAGCCACAGCACAAAGCTCCATCCTGATGCCCACTGAATGGCTTAACCAGGAGAAGCACAAGGCTAGAGGAACTTTCCCACTTCCCCAGTTTGGTGGCTTAATGAATGAATCAAAGACAACAGAGCTAAGCAACCACCCAGGGGATGAAGACCAAGAATCAGAATTTAAACTGTGGTATAAACTTATTGGTGGTATAAAATTAATATGCCTGAGTCATCTATTGGTGTGAAGGACTAGGGAAAGGCTACTGGGAACAGTTTCGAAGAGGAACAGCACATGCATCTAGAACGCATATGAAGCATCTAGAATCGAGGTCCTAGACGGACAAGACAAGCAGAGAGTTGGGTCTAGGGGTCTGAGATGTAGAGGGCTGGGATGTAGATGGAAAAGTAGCAAATCGCCCTAGCATTAGGGAACTATGAACTGAACCATCTCCTAACCAAGGCCAGAAAGAGAGTTTGCTAAGAAGTAAGATCGCAACATTGACACAAAATTATTACATCTTGGGTGGCCCTCCAACTTTTCCTCTGTGGCTAATTGATGGCTAGGAAAGACCTTGTCTCAAAAAACAAAACCAATACAACACACTGAGTATTTACATACTGAAGATCCAAGCAACACCCACTTACAAACCAGGCCCTTGGGGGCCTTTCTTCCTGAAGAGTTAGCTTACCATCACATCACTAGCCCGCTGTTCACTGTAATGACTCTGGATTCACTCTGGGGGAGGGAGGAGTCACTGGAAGGGTTTGCACAGAATTATTACATCAAGTGAGTTTAAAGGAGTGTCCTGACTTGGACTGAGTCTAAAATGCCCTTTCAGAAAGTTGTGGCTGGAGTGGCCCTCATCCCTCATTTCTTCCTGCCTGGAGTGATACCTTCCCTTGAGAAAAACACCAAGAAAACCATAGAGAAGCCAGCTTTTACCTTTTGAATCAATGCCAAAGATACTTCCTTTCATGTCAGGCTCCTTGCTATAGGATGAAAAGCAATTCCACTTGCTCTAATCCAATAGTCAGATATGCTACAGCTAGCACTCACAGACAGACATGACTGATACTCCTGGGGGACTGCAAGATTGCCCTCATTTGCCCTTCCATCTTTCCTCCACAAGCAACCCATGTCCTTCAAATACCCACCTCTTCCCGATTGGGTGCATCAGGAGGTGCTGTGGCCGCCACCGCCAACAGCTTGATGGGAGTTGTGGTATCGCTGAAAACATCGGACACCTCTTGAGTCATAGCTTCCTGCATCTGAGCTTTAAGATCCTTAAAAAGATTGTTTACAAATGAAATTGACAGCAACATCCAGAAGGCATAGCTGCTCACTTCACTGACACATTCATTCTGTCTTTCATTCACTTTCAAAACTATCTTGAATATCAAATATGTATGAAGCACAGAGCTAGCACAGACCTAGTTACGAATTCTGTTCTCTAAGACATTAGTGCCTAGTCAAGGGGCACACATGGTTCCTTTCCTGGTAGAGACCATGAAATGACAGTGAGAACCACAGGGCTGACCCCCAAGGAGGCTCTAAGGAGAATTGGAGTTCCTCACTGTTCCTAGTTCTAGCCAGGCCTGGTGATGACTTTATTAACTGTTTGGAAAACACAGTACCAAATTTCTAAATAGTTTACTACCTCAAAAGAAATT
>CABHPP010139349.1:5140-28492 GCA_902168425.1 Peromyscus attwateri | reverse complement strand
AAGTAAGTGGGGAAAATGACCACATCTCTGCCATGTTAAAAACAGACACACCGAGACAAAGATACCAACACCCCCCAGTGGCAGTGGCAAGGGGCATCCGAGGCAGCCAGGCAGCTGCTGATGAGGAGCTGTGGACCCTGCAGCTCTCACCTGCACGCACATAATAGCATCCTGTAGACATCCGGAACGTGCGCCTTAGCACATGAAAACAACAAAGTAGGCTGAGCACTAGTCCAGGGCACAGGAAAGGACCGGTGGGAGAACAGAAGAGTCAGACGATGAGGAGGCATCCCACAAAGAGAAGCCTGCCGAACATGACGGGACCACTGCACTCATGACCTCACAGCAGCTGTGGCCACCTACGTGCGACCCGCACAAAATCAGACCACTCAACGGTCCAGCATGGAGGGGGCAGGAGCGCACAAGGCCCCACCCCAACTCAAGAGCTGGTGGTGGTTCCTGCCTACTGGGGGAGGAAGCCTCACTCTTCCTTGGGACTGTGGCCACTGATAAGCTGTCTGTGCCCACTGGTTGGCCTCACACCCCTGCATAGACGGGCAGCACTAACTGGACTCAGTGAGTTATGTTTTCTTTTAATAAAGAATGAAAGGACGTGAACTTGAGAGTGAAATATGTTGGGGAGGGCCAGGAAGGAGTGAGGAGAAGATATGTTCAAGATACACGGTAGACATGTAGGAAACTTTCAAAGAAGTTAAAAACACTGGGGCCCACCAACATCAACGTTTCCTCACAGATGGGGTGGGAGAGGGGCCTCACCGCCCCTGGAGGGACTCTTGACGGTTACTGGCTGCTGGCAGGGAAGAGCTGTCACTCTCCTCAGTGGTACAGCCACTGGTAGGTTCCCCATGCTCCAGGAAACAACACTAATTAAACTCAGTGAGTGACACACAAAATACCTGACAGTAGGAGGGGGCTGGGTGGAGACGGCCTCAGTGGGAGAGGCAGAAAGGGGTGAGAGAGGGTAATGGGGGTATGAAAATAACTGAGTCGTTAAATACGTGAATGAAGCCATCAACTCAAAGAAACAGCAAGTGGCGTCTACGGTTTGAGGCAGGGTCTCATGTGTGTGCCCAACTTTCTATGGAGCCAAAGATAACCTTGAACTTCTGATCCCCTGGCCTCCACCTCCCTAGGCTGGAAAACAGGCACGCACCACCGCACCTAGTTTCTGCAGTGTTGGGGGTGGAATCCAGGGCTTTGTGGATGCTAAGCAAGCACTCCACCAACTGAGCTCCTTCCCCAGAAAATATGCCAATTATTCCATAAGCAGACTCACCTCAGAAACGAAAACGATTTCCGGTTCTCGTGCTTCCACTTCTGGACAGTGAGTGCTGTGTCACATAGAGGCGGCCTGCACACAAAAATAAATGACAATGGTAAAAGATTCGCTTTGACAGACAGTAGGCAAACAATAATTACTTTTACATGATAAATGCTTGATTCTCTTATACTTCTGCTTCTCTTTTTATCTAAATTCCAAACACTGTGCGTGGAAAAGGCCACGAGGAAAGAAAGTATGAAGGGAGAGGCACAGGGTTAGCTCATCACCCCAGAAGGCTCTCTGATTTGATCCTCAGAGGATCTGAGAGGTTCTGTGCAAACTGAGATTTACAGTGGGTTTTGAATGCATGTCTAACCCTAAATGCAACAGGTAGTTCATTCTTCATATGAACATTCTTTTAATGTTTCCTAGCGTTCTATCAACTATAAGTAAAAGAGGCCTATTTACATGTTTCCCACGTACAAATACACAGGTGTGTCCAACCCAAGGCATCTAGACAAACATAGCAACAAAATTATTTAAATTCCAGATCATGTTTTTAAACTGTCCTGTTATTAAAATGACCTATGCTCCCTTCCTCTAATCAGCTGCAGCACTCAGGAGAGTGGCCCCTATGCCACACCTGGGCAACGCAGTAGAGCAGGCCCTGAAAGTGTAGGTGTGGAAGAACTGACCCTGAGGACATGAAAGCAGGAGAACTGGTCCAGCCTCTTGCTCATTGCTGCAAGGGCCTAGGCAATGCAAGAGAGCTCAATCTTGTGGTGAGGACAAGGGAGAGCTGGCGGGTTGACCAACCCTGCAACTACCCAGGCCCAGAACCAGGGTTATGGGTTGGCCCACCCCAACATCCACCCCATCTGTGATCTCCTGGAGCACCTGAAAGGAACAGCCCTGCAGACCCAAAGCTGCAGGATCTCCATGATACAGGGCAACAGCAGGATAACCCAAAGGAGTTCCAGTGAGGGCCGAGCATTGATAGTGTAGCAGAAACAGAGGCCTCGAACCAGACCAATGACTCCGCAATGAACGTTTGCAAGTAAAGATATATGGATAAAGGGTTTACTGCGTGACTCACTGTGTCACACTACAGCTTCCATGACTAGACTGGCTTTTTCTTCTCTTTTTATTCCCTCTTAAATTTTATTTTATTTTGGGGGGGAGGTTGCAAGGGCAGAGGGTGGATATGAAGGGACAGGGAAATTAATGGGATGGAGATACATGATATAAAAGACACAAAGAATAAATTGAAAGAAAGTTCAAAAGTGACCTATGCTGTGGTAATTTATATTATAAAATATATTTGAAGGAGCTGGAGAAACAGCCCTGTTGGTAAAATGCTTGCCACAGAAGCATGAAGAACTGAGATCAATCTCCAGCACCCATGTAAAAGCTGGGCACAGTGGCACATGCCAAAGGCCTCCGTGACAGAGATGGAGAGAAAGGTCCTTGGGTTTGCTGGCCAGTCAGTTCTTCCAACTCAGTGAGCTCCAGGTTCAGGAATTCTGTGTCAAAGAACAAGACAGAGAGTGTCCAAGAAAGACACTTGACATATATACATCCAAAAAATAATTATCAACTTGAAATTCTCATGTTTCAAAAACCCTACTATAATTTGTGTGGCTTGACACCTAGCAAATCTACCTGTTTGTGCATCTAAAAATCATATTACTAGACAAACCTGAAAAATGAGACATCACTATAATTAATAGGAACTCAGCTCGATGACTGGAATCAGCAATATATTATCAACAATTTTATAACAAAGGCTCTCCCCGCAAAGAGCTCACAATACTGGCAAACACAGGCATAAATGTTAATACTTCTTGGTACTATTATAAAGCATGAGCAAGAGGCTGCATGAGGTTTTCCTCTCAATGCGTTAACAGCAACTGATACTCAGTGTCTACACATTTCAATTCAAGGGTTGCAAACAGTGACATTAAGCAGGCTGGAACATATGAATCAAGCCCTAGAGGTTCCCTCTCTTTATGCTACAAAGCACCTGAGCATGGGACCGTGTGGATCCAGTCCCAAATGCTTACTATGCATGACTTCAATCATCCCTAGGCAGGAGGCTCTTCAGTTAGCCTGATATGACAGAAGGGAAACGAGGCACGCAAACATTAGGTCACTTGTCTAAAGTGGCCACGGTCACTGCAGAACCAAACTTGGACGCCACAACAGTCTGTCTGCAGAACTCGGGCTTCCATGGTTGGTCCCAGGGCTGACTATGTAGGTGACACTGTCACCTATTTACAGAAACTGTCCTCCTCAACACCTAACAAGGTGACTTGTAAGCTGTTATCACCATGATTTCATGTTCCTTCAAAACCAGTGCCTTTCCATTGTTTTATCATTTATCAATCCACACACAGAATGTCACTCTACGACTATACTCCATGAGTGCTTCTCATAAATGCATCATTTTCCAAACATCTCCTACCATTAAAACTCCGAAATGGCTGGGCAGTGGTGGCGCACGCCTTTAATCCCAGCACTTGGGAGGCAGAGCCAGGCGGATCTCTGTGAGTTCGAGGCTAGCCTGGGCTACCAAGTGAGTTCCAGGAAAGGCACAAAGCTACACAGAGAAACCCTGTCTCGGAAAACAAAAACAAAAACAAAAAAAACCTCCAAAATGAAGAAAGAATCGAGCATGTATCCAGTTTTCCTTCTTATAAGGTGCACATTACTGAAACAAATGAAAAATAAGAATAAAGTTTTAGATGAAAGTATTTCAGGTGAAAAATGAGATAACTTGGCAATTGCTCTACCAAAATTGGCAGCCCCCAATGCCTGAGTATTTAGGCAAAAGAGCAGGCAGCATCTGCCAGGAGAACAACCACTTAGGATGTTTCTCACTGGGAAAGGAGGCGTCCACTGTGCAGTGGGTTGTACTTACAGTACGATGTAAGACATGGAGAGAAAGAAGCAAGATGGAGAGGGAGAGACAGATGAACAGAAGCAAAGAGGAGGGAGGAGGAAAGAGAACCCAAATTTAGTTTCAATTCTAGATCAATCTCTCTCTCTCTCTCTCTCTCTCTCTCTCTCTCTCTCTCTCTCACACACACACACACACACACACACACACACACACACACACACAATTCACCCAGGACAGAGGGACATGTTGAACTACTCAAGAGGTCACTGGAATTACGTACTGCTAGGAAATCCCACACACAGCACAATGAAGCCACTTCAGCGAGTGGCCTGGGAGACTAATGGAGGGAAGCAGAGAGAGATGCTCACAACACACAGCAGTCAGCGGGCTGCATCTGGACAGGCACTCAAAGTCTATCCGAGAAGACCTCTGGGAATCTACTGACATGTTCACTCACTGAATACCCAGTAATATTTGAGCTATGGTAATGAAAATATAGTCAGATCTTCTAAAAGCATTAATATCTGGGGGAATAACGAAGTAGTTACAAAAAAAACAAAATATTGTTGAAACTGGCTTGACTTGATAAGGGAGGACAAAAGTGAAGTAATAGCCGAGCATAGTGGCACATAGCTGTGATTCCAGTACTTGAAAGTGAGAGAGGACCGTGAGTTCAGGGTCAACCTGAGCTACATGGTGAGACCTTGATTCAAACACAAACAGTGACAACACCATGAACCTAAAGGACAGGAACAAGCAAAAGGTGCCAAGGATGAGCAGCCACTTGAAGCTCTGACTCCACTGCATTCACTACACTATTCTACCACATTCCTTTGCAGAGATGAATTATGCTATGAGACAGACTTTTAAAAAACAAGGAAATATACATCAAAACCTGGTACCTCACATATTAGAATAGAAACATTAAAAAATAACTTAAAATTTAACCACATGTTCTGAGAAGGTAAAATACTTGTTTTTACTAACTAATAACAGTAGCCAACACTTCAGCTAGAAGGTATTTCTCGAAATAGCTCACTTGACATGTTGCATTTTGTTTGCAGTATCTGCTGATGTCTATATTAGGAATACCAGTACATCAAAAGCAGCAATTCCACTGCAAAGTAATAACCGTTTGAAAGTATCAGAAAATTGCCAGGCTCTAGGGGTTTGGTTTCGTTGGTGGTTGATTTTGTTAAGGAATTGTTTTTATTATTTCTTCATATGTATGCCATGTGTATCGATGTGGGGGTATGTGCACTTGTGAGCGTATCTGAGGAAGCCAGAAGAGGATGCTAGATCCGCCACAGTTGGAGTTACAGATGGTTGTGAGCTACACAACATGGGTGCTGGAAACCAAACTTGGATCATCTACAAATTCAGCAGCTGCTCCTAGCCACCAGGCCATCCCCCAGGCCCCTGTGGGTGCCATTCACTTCCAAAGTTTTGAGTCACCTTTTACTGGCTTTTACAGAACACACTGCTGAAGGACACGGGATGAACTGAATGATAAGTGATGATTTACATTCTTCAAGACTGCATGATGCATTTGTCATTTAAATTATTATAAATCCTCTTAGATGATGAGGTGGAATTGGGCATAAAAGGGTGAAAAGAACAAAGATTTTCAAGTTCAATTTTGGTTTTACCCCTTATGAGCTTTTTATTATCTCAAGCAAGTTCTAAATTTTTCACCTGCAAGTGAGGAAAAATTTTCTTCCATTCAAAGTGTTGAGTCAACATTCAATGTGGTGAGTCAGCATTCAGGGACTAACAGTAGAATCCTCACCATCTGGTCTGTGGTCATGCTTAAATATGGACCATTATATACATGAAGGATCTCACACATTTTAATATTTTATATAAGCCACATTATTCTCAGTGCTTAGTATTAAATATTTAATAGCAAATCTTCTAATTATCAGCATCTAGTCATTGTTCTGATATTTAACATTATTCTTATGCTAGCTAACATTAGACTCGCTTCTCCTAAAAATGCCAATAATATTCCCCATGATTGTAAATGAACATTAAGAAACACATTTGAAGCCCTTTTGCATATTGCAGCCAGGAGTAGACTGTGTAACCAACAAAGTTTTGTCTGTGATTTTTACTGATCTAAAGTGTAGTCTATGCATAAATGTCACTAGGAAAATTTCAAGACAGATTTCTATATTGGCTGATTTGACGGTCATGCTCATACACCTGGGAAGAGGGAACTTCAGCTGAGGACCTGTCTCCGTCAGATCAGCCTTTTGGGGGGGGGGTCTTTGGGGCATTTCCTTCACTGGTAATTGATGTGGGAGGGCCAATCCCACTCCGGTGGTCCTGAACCTTTAAGAAAGCTATTTGAGCAGAAGAGAGAAGCGGAAAGGAGAAGAGAGGACAGGTCAGACAGGAGAGAGAACTTGCCAGCAAGCCCCTTCCCATGACTCCTGCCCTGACTTCCTTCAATGGTGGACTGGAATGAGACATTTCCTCCCTGAGTTACTTTTGGTCAGTCTCTTAGATCACAGCAACAGAAAAGCACACAAGGACAGTTCCTTCCAGTAGATACTCAAAGTTACAATTTCAGAACACCTCAAGTGCCTAGATTAAAATAATTAACTGTACTTAGTGATCAGCCTCCCATTATTAGAAAGTCCCCGGCTTCAGAAATAAAGTATTAACAAAGCACAGCTTTCCTTGAGCCCGGCTCACTGACTCATAGGGGCACTTCTACCGTGTGGTAGCAAACATTTGTTTGCAGGTCCATCTCACAGTCAGATACAAGAGCCAAAAGCAGAGAGCAAGACACAGACATGTTTCTTGTGATAGGAGTTCCTGCAGAACTCTGGGCAGCAGGAGGTGTTTAGTAAAATGCTGGAGGGAAGGCACATGAGGGCACCCCACTCCAGGACTTATGGGTCAAATCGGCAATGGGTTGGATATGGTCTGACTGTGTCTCCCAAATGCTCACAGACAGGAGGCTTGGTAGTTCACTTTTAAGAGTTTTGTGGAAGGTAATTGGGTCGATTGTGGTGGGGGGAGATTGTTGCCCTCAGAAGAGATTAAATGCTGGTCTCACAAGGGAGCTAGCTCTTGTCACAAAATGAGCAAGTCTGACTGCTGAATCTCTCTGGTTGTCTGTGCCATCATGTGATCAGTGTCACAAGTGTTCCCATCACTGTCACACGGCCTGTCCTAAGTCCCTCACTGGGAGCTGAATCAAGGCTGCCTCACCTTGGACTTTCAGTCTCTAAAACTGTGAACTAGATAAGCCTCTTTCTTTATAAAGCATACAACTCCAGGTACTTTATTATAGCATCAGAAAATAGTCATAATATAAAAATCATTAGGCGGTGCCTAATTAAATATTGCATGTGGAAATCTACCGATCTGGGACTAGAATCTCAGGAGACTTTCACTTGGGTTTCATTTCTATCCCTCAGTCCACAGAGGCCATACTTACTTTAGTTCATTCCTACCAGAACAGACTAGGTCTCTGAAGTCAAATTTTTCTAACCCTAGAGGCCTCAATATGCAGCAACTTATGCTTATTTTTCCCTTTAAGATATTTTAATTAATTCATACATACGTACAGTATATGTATTTTGATTATTTTCATTCCCAATTCCTCCCCCCAACTCTTCTGAGACCTATGCCCACCCCTCCCAACTTCATGTATTTTTAATAACCCACCAAGTCCAATATGTGCTGTCCATACCATGAGTGTGGAGCCATGCACTGAAGCATTATACATTTGCCAGGAGCCACACCCTTAAAGAAAACATGATTCCCCTTCCCATAGAGGTGGCCAGCTGGAGTGGAGGCTCAGGAGCCCCTCTCATTCCACTACGTAATATTGCCTGGCTTTATCGAGTACAGGTTCTGTGTAGGCAATTATAGCTGAACCACTAACTCTTCTTCACAACATTTTACACACTAGATGCATGATGCCCATTTTTTCTTCCAGATCCAGGATGCCCATTTTTTCTTGCCTTTGGATGTCAGAGCTCCATGTTTTCTGGCCTTTAGACTGAGACTTGGCTCTTCCCTAGCAGGCTCTCAGGAGTTGCCTTTAGTCTGAGAATTACACCAACAGCTTCCCAAGTGCTGAGGCTCAGGACTTGAACTGTCTGTCACAGCTACCGATTTCCTTGGTTCGCTAACATGAAGACAGCCTATGGTGAGCTGCCACAGCCTCCAGTCTGGTGAGACAAATCCCCTCTCATCCGTCCGTAGCTCTGCAGCTCTATCAGTTCCTTCTCTCTGGAGACTCCTAACTAATGCAGCAGTATACCAGTAAACAAAACTTGTCACCAAAGCCTCTAAAGGTCTCTTGAGGTCACTTCAAGTGTTTTAATGAGCTTTTAAAAAGCAATGTTAGTGTCCTTGTGGGAGCTAACACTGTTCCTTCTCTGACACGCAGAGAACACTACTCAGCAGAAGTTATTCTCAGGTGGCAGCTAAGTAGACGATGGAAATCAAGTTCAAAGGAAGAAACCCTGTGACTAAAGACTAGAAACATTCAAATTACTAGATGGGCCATCTCATTGCATAAAGGTCCAATATTGACTAAAATCTATGTAAGGCTTAAAAATGGCTTGGAGGTTAACGGCACTTGCTGTTCTTCTAGAAGACCCAAGTTTGGTTCACAACACCCATATCAGAACATGGAACTCCATGGATCAGCCACTCTCTTCTGGCCTTTGCAGGTACCTGCACTCACATGCATGTACCTGCACAGAGACACATAATTAAAAATAAAAATAAATATTGAAAAAAAACCTGTAAATTACATGCAAATACACAAACTAAATTAGCTAAACAGAAAGAAGGTTCTGAGGTACAAAGCTGCTCCAGGAGGGAACCAGGGTTTCCCAGGTTCTATCTCACCTCCGTCGACTACTGCCTTACTTTAGGAAACCCACTTAGTAACACTCTGAGCCTCAGTTCCCACATACACAAAATAGGGGGAGTCATCCTGACAGAACAGAAAAGTACAGTAACACATCATGTTGTCTACAGCCAACTGGGGCATATCCCCAGCATAGACAGAAGGAAACACTGAAAGTGTATTCAGAGGCCGCTATGTTCCAAAGGAACTCCAGCTGAGAAAGTTGACAGTGGAGAGGGCTGGCTCTCCAGCTCAGAGCCAGCAGTAGAGCTGGACTCTCTTCCATGAAGGAAAATGGTTGAGAAAGCTGCCCTGCATCAGTGTGACCTGCACAGGCCGGTGCAAGGCCCCAGCCTGTACTCTGGGACACGGGATCTGCTTTCCGAAAGGTGGGAGCTTCATCATGTTGGCATTTACCTTGACATTTTTAATAACTACCTTTGAATTTGCTTTCTGTGCTGTTGGACTAGAGCCGGGGCTCACATGCAGCCCCCACCTCTGGGCTCCTTGGCATCAAGGTCCATGACTGCGGAGCAGGGAGAAGAGCTGGAGTGGTGCTGTCACAGTCTCTAGTTTGGTGTGTTGGTTACTTTTCTCACTGCTCTGACAAAAAAGCGGCTGAAAAAAGGTTTATTTGGGCTCCAGGTTCTAGAATGTTGTCCGTCATGGTAGGGAAGGCATGGTGGCAGGAGGTGACATGCCTGGCCATGTTTCCTGTGACATCAGGAAGCAGGAGGGATGCTGGTGCTCAGCTCACTTTCTTATGTTTCCCTTTCTATTGTCTAAGACTCAAATCCATAGTATGTTTACACATACACACACACACACACACACACACACACACACACACACACAGAATGAGTCTTCCCACCTATACAGTTAAATCTGGAACACCCTCAAGGACACACCCCTCAAGGACACACACTCCAAGGACACACCCAGAGATGGATCTTCCATTTGATTCTCTTAAATCTAGCCAAGTTAACAATGAAATGAAACATCACAATGGCTGACTCAGGGATGTTCTCTGACACTCCCAATTCAGATACCCAGGGAATTCTGACACTGTTGTTTGAAGATTGACCACCAGCAAGTTGGGGTAGCAGTCTACAGGAGAAAATGACTTCCCTACCCCAGGCCCTACACATTTTCATTCCGCTTCAGCTCTGCTAATTCTGTAAACTGCCGCATCCTTTTCTATGAGGGGACAGCAGGAGAAGGGTTTGCTTAGCATCTATCAACTTTCAAGGCAAAGGCCATGGTAAACTATTAGCTGCTCTAGAATATGATCAATCACAGGGATCATCAACATCAAGACAGTGACCAAGGAAAAGGAAGGCGTCATCTCCATGGAGCTGATCAAGCACATAAACATCACTTGTAAAACAAGCAAGACGACCTGGTTTCTTCCTGTTTCTCCCAATGAGATAACCTTGACACCTCTGCCTCCTCCTCATTCCTCCAGCCCTTAAAGTAATTAACTGAAGGTAGACGCCATCAACAGGATAGTGCATGAAACTGAACAGCAGAGTAACAAAGGCTAGAGCTGAGTGCTCGCTGACCCCAGGTACTGCTCACAGCAAAGGATTCCCTCCCTCCTCTTCTTCAGCGTAGGGTTCTGAGATGCCAGGCTCATAATAAAGTACTTTGCATACTTAACAATTTAATTTCTTACAAATACATGGTAATAAATACTGCTACTATTCTATTTTGGAGATGAGAAAAACTAAAAAAAAAAAATGGAGTCTAGTATTTTGCAATTCACACATCCATTCAGTGGTGGCTTCAAACTTTGACAGATAATTACAAAACTAAGGAAAACATGGAATCCAGGGTGTGGGAACATCTCACAAACTGGGTAACAGTGGATAGTGTTAGTAAATATTGTTTCATGATTTGTGAAGGCTGGAGCATAGTACCTGCTGCACAAACCCCAAAACCCACATGGCACTTGTCTGGATCCCCAACACTGACATGGTACTTGCCCAGATCTGCAGCACCAGGTAGGCAGAGACAGGGGAATCCCAGTATTCTCTGGCCAGCTAGTCTAGCAGAAAAATTTCCAGCTCAAGTTCAGTGAGAGGCCCTGTCCAAAAAGAAATTAATTAGAAAGTAATAGAGTAAGTCACACAATGCTAACTCCTGACTTCCATGCATTCATGGATGAACAGTAAACACACACACACAGACACCACACACACACACACACACACACACACACACACACACACACGTGCGCGCGTTCTTTTGTGAACTAAATTAAGAACTGAGCCATTCGCTATTTTAAATAGTACAAACAGAGGAAAATGCTACCTGCCTCAAAGAACTGACTTTAGATGCACACTTTAAAAACATCTAACTGCTAACCACAGGCTGAGTTAATCAATCATTCAACGAATGCCAGTCCTTGTCTGAGAACAGACTAGAAGAAGGAAGCTCGCCCATGCATCTGTGCAGACACTCCCCATCACACAGCCATAAAAGACAACAATATTGCCCATCTCACTCCACTGTGGAACTTCAAGCCTGGAAAGCCCCATCTTCAACGCAAATAGCCAAGACTGACTTACAAAGAGAACAGAGAAGCAGAAGGCACACACTCTCGATGTCACCCATTCTGGGGCCCCTCTGAGCTCAGAACTTTGTGAGTAGGTACCCTCCAAAGAAGATCTTTAAACATCCCAAAAAAACAAGGCTGTTGAGCAATCGCTGTTAACAAAATACATGGCTCCAGTTACTGACTTTCATACTCTTTCACACACCCAAGAAGGTAACGGTGTCATTATTCCGGTTTGAATTTTCCACGGACCATATAGAAGACAGCTCAGGTTATCCAGCCTCTAAGAGAAACATCAGGTGCTGTTGTACTCGATTTCATCTGCCAGGTGTGGTGCTCTCTACGTATAATCCCAGCACTCAGGAGGCTGAAGCTTAAACTGCTGTGACTTTGAGGTCAGTCTGGGATACACAGGGAGTTTAAGGTCAGCCTTGGATACATGAGAATAAAAAATAAGTAAACCACATCAGAACAAAAAAGGAGGGAAGAGAGGGAAAGGGAGGGAAGGGGGGAGGAGAGAGAAGGAAGGCATAGGAGAAAGGGGAGGGAGGAAGAGAGGGAGGGGGAATACAATTTTAAAACAACAAATGACGAATGGCTATGACAAATGCATTGCCCAAATGAAACTGACTAACACTGTTAAACTGCATTTCAGTCATGACAACCGGTGTGCCCATGTTATACAATCTCACAAAGCCACTGTGGCGACGGCTGATGGAACTGCAAATCTCGCTGACATTTTTATTGGGGAAAAATACACATCGTACAATCATACAACAGGGCCAGCAAAGGTCTTTCAGAGGCGAACCGGTCTATACCAGTTCCTTAACCAGGTATCTCATTTGGTGACATATCTAATAACATTTTGTTGGTGGTTTTCTTCCCCCCCCCCCTCCATCTCTCTCTATTTCTTTCTCTCGCTCTCTCTCTCTCAGCAGCAGTCACACCAAGACTTTGTAGAATTAAACTGTACCTGGTGACCCTGTGTAGATAATTTTTTGTATACAGCATGCCATCTTACTAGGCAATCCTTGTGATCTGCAAAGCCTAGAAAAGCTGCCTCATACTGCTACACAGGGAGTTCTGGGCTAGTCTGGGACACAGAGAGAGACTCTGTCTCAAAACAACAATAATTTAAAAAATTCAAGACTGGCAATGTTTTCATGATTAAGTTAACACCCAGCTTTCTACAGTGCCCTATACTAAGGCAAAAAAGTATCTCCCCCTGTGTGATGGTTAGTTCTAGTTGTCAGCTTGAACCAACCTAGAGATACCAGGACAGAGGGTTTCAATGACGGGTTGTTTAGATAGGTTGAGAGCGATCCTTCCTTAATTGAGTTGAGCTGAGAACAAGCCTGCTATGGGTGGTACCATTCCCTGAGTTTGAGTCCCATATTGTGGACTAGTAAACAAATTTGAGCATTTGATTCTCTCTGCTCTTCCCTGTGGATGTGACGTCACTAGCTGCTTGCATTCCTGAGGCTGGGACTTCCCAAGAGTGATGGAGCATGACCTGAAATTATAAGTCAGATCACCCCATTCTCCCTCAAGTTGATTGTCGTTGGGATGTTTTATCACAACAACAGGCATGAAAGTAGGGCACTCTGGAGCCCACGGTCCACCATAATCTGGCTTCTGAGACTCACTTGAGACCGACCCTGGGACCATATCCATCTCCTGTCAGAAGCTCTTGTATGACGGTGGTCTTTCTAACAGTGGGATTCAGTAACTGTTCCGAAACAACTCCCCCATTCCTACTGCCCCAAAAATCCTCAAACAACTGAGTTAAACAAGGGCTGTTTTCTTTACCATTACCTGAATATTTTAGAATCAGTTCATATGGAGTAAGTGTTCAGAAAAATAGAATGTTACTTCCCACACAGAGTGACAGAGGTCACCTCCAGAAATGATGCCTAGCCCAGTAACGCTCCATGACATGACAGCTTTGCTTCCTAGAGATATTCAATCGTTGAACACATTTGGGCCTGCTAACTCCAAAGCTTTGCTCAGATGTAAAGCCTTGGTAATGAACTGATTCTATTTGGTTCTCTGAAGTACATAGTCCAATTATTAATGCTGAATTGAAGTGGTTAATGAACACAGTTGGTGTGGTTACATGGAAGGACTTACTGTTAGTATCCAAACAAACTCGATCATTGCTCATTTTTAAGCATCAAAACACACTATTTTATGAGTAGCTGGCTAACTTGAATAGGACCAATTCAGAAATTTTGTAGGTAAAATGATGTCTGTGGGGGACTGTGCTGAGAACCCCCTTCAACAACATGATGTTAACAACAATGTGTTAGTTAAGAGAGTAGCTCTCCATGAACTCAGGCCCCCACAGGAGCTGGCACCAAATTAATGAATGCCATCTTCAGCCTTAATGGGAAGAGCCCCTCTTCCCACTGAAGGGTGGAAAATGCAGACTCATGGCTGCAGAGAACACTGAGAATGACTGTTAGGTGAGTGCTCCACCCTAAACAAGACTGTGGGTTGAATGAAAATGGCCCCCACAGGCTCATATATTTGAATGCCTTGTCCCCAGTGGGTAGAACTGTTTGGGAAGGATCAGGAGGTGTGGCCTTGTTAGAGGAGGTGTGGCCTTGTTGGAGGAGGTGTGGCACTGGGGGCAGGCTTTGAAGATTCTAAAGACTAGCACCTTTCCCAGTGTCTCTCTGTGCCTCATGGTTACGTCTCAAAATAAGAGCTCTCGGCTTCTGCTGGAGCAACATGCCTGCTTGCTCACTGCCATGTTCCCAGCCATGATGGTCATGAACTCTAACCTCCTGAAACCATTAAGTCCCAAATTAAATGCTTTCTATTATAAGTTGCCTTGGTTATGGTATTTTATCACAGCAATAGAAAAAGTAACTAAGACAAAGACATGTATACCACCCCTGCTAAGGCTCAGAAAATATTATAAAAGGGGGTAGAAAGCATGAAAGAGCCAAAAGGTATGGCGATGGGTTGCAAAATGCCATGTCCTGGGTAAGCCATCGTAATCACAAACCCACTGCAACTGCAGAGGCCTGTCTTCTGCACAAGAATGGCCATCAACAGTGAGGCAAGGATGGAGGAAGGCCTCAGAGGGCCCCACCTCACTACAGAGCTATTTCCTACTGACTGATTCAGGGAGTCACTGCCTTCAGGAGTGTATCCACTGGTGACCCTTCCAGGCTCCAGTGGATAGCCCTCAATCCTATGGTCACATAGATGTCCCTGGTTAAACTAAATAGTCATAAGAAAATAAAAATAAAATAAACATAAATGGGAAAGAACAACAGGGTTGGGTGGGAGGAGGGGGGATGAGGGGAGAGAGTGATCGGAATGTAGAATGCTGTGGAGAAATCTTTGTGCACTGTAAATATGTATTACTCTTACTGGTTAATAAAAAGCTGATTAGCCAATGGCTAGGCAGGATTTTCAGGGCAGAGAGAATGCTGGGGAGAAGAAGGGCAGAGTCTGAGGAGACACCATGAGACACAGAGCAAGCAGGATGAGGCAAATGAGCCCAGTGCAGCACACAAATTAATAGAAATGGGTTGATTTAAGTTATAAGAGCTAAAAAACAAGCCCAAGCTATTGGCTGAGCATTTATAATTAATAATAAGTCCCTCTGTGGTTATTTGGAAAGTGGTTGGCAGGACAGAAAAATCTGCCTACAGTAGAGCACATGTATGAAATTGTCAAAGAACTAAATTAATTTTTAAAAGTGCAAGTGACGAAATAATAACCAAGGGAGATCTACCCCCGCCCCAAAAAATATCTTCTCTTCCCCAGAAGGCAGTAGATTTACAGTAAAAAAGGATCAATAGGACAGAGGTTTCATCTAGTGATCCAGAACCTTCAGGGACATGATTTTCACACTGGACAGGATAAATGATCATATTTAAGGAAAGACTGAAGCACCTTATGGACACTCAGGAAGGTACTAAACTTGCTGTCAAGAGGCCTGTCCCAAATTCCACCACTTAATAACCCATAGTTAATGCCAAGACTCACTGTCTCTCAGCCTAGGAGTCCTTATCAAACACATGAGGGTCACTGTAATAAGCCCACTGTGGAACAATAACAAAAAAGGTTTTGAAAACTGCAAAATGCCACACAAATAGAAATTTAGATATTATATAAGCTGTAGTCACAAGTCTAATGCTCACCAATTTTAAGAAATTTTTCTATTATCAAACTAACCTACCCAATGGGAAAATTGGAGAACCTTGGAGTAGAAAAGGAAGAATTATTTTCCATCATAGCCATTTTCTAAGTCTGAGTTTCTATA
Source organism: Peromyscus attwateri (assembly GCA_902168425.1). Classification (NCBI taxonomy): domain Eukaryota; kingdom Metazoa; phylum Chordata; class Mammalia; order Rodentia; family Cricetidae; genus Peromyscus; species Peromyscus attwateri. Next base: position 12,590 of record CABHPP010139349.1, on the reverse strand, counting down.
CATCTTACTTTGCTTTGTTTTAAGTAAGACATACAAAATTCTCCACAATTATTTCAGGCAGTTAAGTGTCTGAACACCTTTCATAGAGATCTCCAGGGAAAAAAATTCCACAGCTCCCTTGGTATTTTTGATTATAGAACTGAACATCCTCGGTAAGTTATAAGCAAATAGGCAAGTTCTTGATAGTATCTCTATCTGATAAAAAGAAAATTAACTACCCCCAGTTGGTTTAAAACACTAGATACATGATTCTATTCTGCAACATGATTAATGTCAGGTAAAGACATGACACACAACAGACACCATTTTTTCTCTTTCAAAGTTCGTCCTTGAGAAGATATAAAAAATCTGACTTTCCAGTTTTCATGATGGAATGCTAACGCTGACACCTGCTAACCAAAAATATAAGATGCTTGCTTCTATGACCCAGAACACCAGTACTGCATATACTTGTTAATGTTCTGTTGAGTGCCTGACTAAAGCAGGTGTTGAGGGAATTCTAACCTACACCAGAAAGAGAATTCAAAGTCCATATAACTATTCTCAAGCTCCACACCAGTGCTCTTTGGAAGAGATGAATTGCAAGCACCCCCATTGTTTATGGAACATATGGATGGCATGTCTGTTTATGATAATACCCAAGGCTGCCACTGAAAAGCAACAAAAGAAATAAGTGCTTAAAACAGCATCATTCAAGCCACAGAGATGGCTCGGTGTTTGCTGTGACAATATGAGGACCTGAGTCCTGATCTCCAGCCCCTTCCCACTCCCCAACCCCTCCACCCCCCACTCCACCCCCCACGTAAATAGTCTAGTGTGATGGTAGCCACCTACAATCCCAGGCTTAAAAGGCAGAGACAGGAGAATCCCAGAGGCTCACAGCCAGCCAGTCTAGCCAAGTGGTAACCACCAGGTTCGATGAGTGCTTCCATCTCAAAGGATAACATGGAGAACCATAGAAGAAATACTACATTGCCTTCTGGCCTCCACACATGTACACATAGATGCACACCCACACAACACCTCTCCCCCATATACACATACACATGAGTGAATCTGCATGGAGTTGCCCTTACAAATGAGAATTTTTTAAAAACTACATCTTTTTTTTTTTTTTAAGGTTCTGACAGTGACCCATTATTTTAATACAGTATGTTGCTATTGTCATTTCTGCCTGTGGTACTTCATTGACAGGTCACATATCAAAACTCTCACCTGCTTATTGCTGTTTTGACTGTGAAATGTCCCCAGTGGCCTCACATGTTCAAACACTTAGTCCCTAGCTGGTGGCACTGTTTGGCAGAGTTGTGGAACCTTTAGGAGGTGGAGCCTCACTGGAAGAAGTAGGTCCCGGGGGTGGGTCTTGAGGTCTTATCCCAGCTCCATTTCCTGTCTGTTCTCTGCTTCCTGATTATATATGCAATGGACCAGATCCCTCCACCTCCTGCTACCACCCCAAATCCCGCTCCCATGATAGACTGCATCCTTTGAATCAGATGAAAAACATAAACCCTTCCATATTTAAGTTGTTTCTCCTTGTGCATTTTGGTCAAAGCAATGAAAAAAATTAATCAACTTGCCATCACCCTTCCGGACAGTAACGAGGAGCAGAAATTACACCTCCAGACTTACCTCTGAAATGCAGAGCCAAGCACCTCACATTTAAACCCAGCACTATGCAGTTACACACTTGTAGAATGACTAAATCACATAACTTTTCTAGTGCCTAAGTTCAGTTCTCAACAGAAAACAACCTCCCTAAAAGAAGAAACCACATGTTTCACTATTTATCTTTCCTTTGCTTCCTGGAGCTGGACGGTGCTCACAGCAGGGACTCAGTGTTTGATGATGATAATAATGATATCAAAACAAACCTGACCAAGGCAGGATATATCAAAATGAAGACAAAATTAAGTGACCATCTTTATATCTGGAGACTGCGAATCATCACAGTCTCCTTTATTTCTTGCTTTCCAACACTACTTAGGGGTCAGCTGCGCTTGCGCAAAGTCTGGCAGACTATGTTGTTCCTCTAGGAAATGGGAATCTCCTACCATTGGGCATTTGTGTTTCAGAAACTTCAAGCCTACTGTCTTTTGCCCCTTGGGTCCAAGATTTCAGATTCTCCTGATTCCTCCTGCTGGGACACCTGCCTCCCCAGCTGGGTGCTTGGATAAGGATGGGAAGGCAGCAAGAAGCTATGACTGGCAATGATCTCCCACCCTGTAGATCATCCACCTGCCACTCCAGCTAGTGTCTAGTGTGTGCTTGCCATGGCCCTGCCCTGATCCAACTCCACTTTTAGCTCATAGCTGGCAGAAGCACTGTTCTTGGCTAGCAAGCCTGGCTTTACTCTGCCCTGATGGCAAACATATCATACATACACATACACACATACACACACACACACACACATACACACACACACACACACACACACACACACACACACACACACGAAAGCACGCACACCAGAACAATTTCTATTTTCATATGAAACCTCTCATTATAGTCTGGGAGGATGTGACTCCATAAGAAGTCCAAATAGTTGATGAGGATAAACCTAAAAATAAAATTATTTCACATATGTCCATCAAGACAAACTATCCCCCTTGGATTTGATCATGGGTTATGCTGAAGGTACCTTTCACTTCCCTGGAATATTGATATGTGGAAAGTAAACATTCTTAAGGTCTAAAACAGACCTGCTTGACTAAATATGGTGGTGTAAACCAAATCCCAGTATTTGGGAGGTGGGGGCAGCCAGATCAGAAGTTCGAGGCCAACCTTGATTATACAGCCAGTATGAGGCCAACCTAAGACCCTATCTTACACGAATTAATTAATAATAAATAAGTAAAGATAAGTCAAATAGACAGGGCTACAGTGCAGAGGTTCAAGTGCACACAGAGGTGAATCTGCCACCTAGAAAACCTTGCTCAGTTCTACATTCAGGAAGCCTCAGCAGCAATTAACTCCTTAACAGCAAGAATGGAACCCATGGATATATTTTATCACTTGTGCTTAGAGAATGAGGTACTTACAGCCAGAACTTCTATTCAAGTGGTATTGAGTAGAGGCAAACTTCCAGCATCACTGTGTGTCAACATGCCAGCTATCTACTTAAGCAATTTTTATAGACATATTTCAGAGTCATATCCTCCAATTTGCATCCTGGACTTTACTTGAAAAACAATATCACAGATTTTTTTTTTAAAAGACCTTTTTTAAAAAAAAAAAATATCAAAGTGATTTTCTTTCTGAATCCCTCAGCTTAAAAATGGGTGTTCACTCCAAGAACAGAACTCTGATTACATCAGATAGGAAGAGGAGAAAAGATCCAGAGGTCACAGCTAACCCTGGAAGAGCCAGGAATGAACCTGACCTCGGCATTCAAGACTCCCCATGCCGATCTCAGCATCAGTCCCTAACGTTTACTGATCATTCAGCCGAACATATGTGGGGCTACAGCAATGGACATGTTGACAACTACTCCAGTCCTGAGGAGTTCACTGCAAAGTTCATCCCTTCAGGCCTGTCAGTGCAGGCTGCCCCTCAGTCTCACGAAGCATATGTGCCAGGATGGGCTAAATGCAGATGCAACTTCAGACACTAGCCCCAGAGCCATAATCCACAGTGGGCGGCATTTCTCATGAACGAAAAAAAAAAATGTGCTGTATTAGTTACTTTTCTTATTGCTGTGAACAAACACCTTACGAGAAGCAACATAAGATGGAAATTTTTTCTTTCAGCTTATAGTTCAAGGTGACAGAGTCCATCACAGCCCGAGTCAAGGCCGCAGGAGCAGGTGATGGCTGGTTACCTTGTACCCACAGTCAGGAAGCAAAGAGAGAAGGATGCTGGTGCTCAGCTTGATTACTTCCTTGTCATTTGGGCTGGGTCCCCAGTCTTACACTCTGAGAGGCCACCCCTGCTCAGTTAAACTTTCTGAAAACACCTTCACAGACACAGCCAGAGGTGTTTCCATGGTGATGTCAAATCCCATCAACAACCTCTTTGATGCTTTGTCCCTGTCTTTTCTTCCCCCCCCCCCCCTCAGGATTAGCCTATAAAATTCTACTTAAATGATAGTTCCGACAATGTGGAGATGCAAGCTAGATGGCTGCTGGAGAAACTGACTCACGCGGGCCTTCCATCTGAACTGCCAGGTGGGAAGGAGGCAGGGGGCAGCAAGGCTTGGGAAATCCAAAGGCACCGAGAGTCTGGGCAGGTTTCCAAAGCCAAGACCAAAGAGAGTCAAAAGAGGGGAATAAGTGACTGCCTGGGTCTACAGTGCAGCTCAAGATTCCATCAAATAAACAAAACAGAAAGAAACCCAGTTACCAGATCAAGACACAGAGCTAATAACCAACCAGCAGCAGTCACGATAAATATCAAGACAAGCTCCAGGGCCAGAGAAAGCTCAGTAGTTAAGAGCCCTGGCTGCTCTTGCAGAAAACACAGGTTTGAGTTCCAGCACCCACATGGCAACTCACAACTGTCTATAACCGAGGTTATACGCGCTCTTCTGGCCTCTTGGGACATTGCATGTATGTGGTACTTAGAAAAACCAATACACAGACAAAACACCCTTACACATAAAATGGTTTTTAAAAATAGAAGCTTCTAATTGGGCTTTTAAAATCCCCTCACAGGCAGAGTGACAAGAGCTAAATAATCCCAGGAGTGACTGAAAAGCCACTGAGAGGTCTGGTGTCAGATTATCCAAGAAAAGAAAAAGAAAGGCCCACATCACAGCTGTTGGGTGTGGTCACGAGCTAAAGGGCACAGGTATGAGAAGTTGGATGACCCCAGCAGTCACAGTCTTAGTAGTGGGAATAATGACAATCATAACAAAAGAAAAGTTACTTAGTTAATTATAACCATTGATCAAAATCATAATGTTAGTCCCTCTCTCCCATTTTTTGGCACCGAATGACTTAAAATCCTTTAGAATCTGGATCTCCTTTCTTTGTGAAAGGACTTTACAGGGAAGGTACAGCCGGAGTCAATACCTTTCTAAGGGTACCGGCAACAGTAGCTATGTTACTTGGGCTGCACTCTGGAAGAAGGAGCATTTGGAGGATACACCATCATCTATAGATAGCATGGAGCCTTAGAGAACTACTACTCAAGCAGGAACTGGAGCCTGAGGAAAATCAGAATACATCTAAGACACAAATCCAGACCAGGATCCCAGCCAAGCTACCACCAGAAGCTATGTGTCATCCCCAACCTACCTACATACTTAGCTTTATTTCAAAAACAATCATGTGCCTGAAAATATTACCAAGAAAGCTCTTGGGCTTTTCCCCCCATATTACTTTGTAATTTTACATTAAAAAAATGGCAAAAAATAAATTTTAAAATGGAGTTGTAAGAACGTCACTCATATCATAATCACAGAAATCCAAGCTACTGTCGGGATGCAAGGCCACCCAAGGAAACCCTGTGGAACGATCTTGGTTCACTTTGGGGGGTTTTTCATTGACGGTTTTTCATGTGCGTCTGACTACAATGAGACCAGAAACCAAATTATACCAGCTATAGTTACCATTAGTGCAATTCACATAATGCACAGACAACCCATGTGTAATAACACCATAATCCAAGCACAAAAGTCCAAGAAATATGAGATTTGGGGGATATATTGACCTTGTGTGCTCCCGGCTCCTGACTGTCAGGAAACAGCTGGAAGATAACAGGTCCTGAGACCTTCAATTCGTGCAGGCTCAATAGGGGTGTGCCTAACGATCGCAGTCCCTGCATACACATACAAAGCATAATACTGGTTCAGTCTCATTCACATCTGCCCACCTCCTCCCATGCTCACTCAGGAAGCTCTTTCATCTTGCCGAATTTTTGCTGGTAAATGGGCTCCATTTAATTTTACCAAGCAACTCAAGGCTTTTATAACCCAAATAAAGCCATGTCGGTGGTGCTACAGTTACAAATGTAAACAGCCCTAGGTAAATATTAAGTAAACATTAAGTAACAGCAAGGGCAATTACTGTTCCCACAAGCTCACTCTCACTACCAGGGAAGAGACAGCTGGGCGTTTTATCCCAGACCCAAGGAGGCTGAGCAAAGGCCAGGGCTGAAGGTCCACCCACTAAGTTGCCATCTGGCCTGGAACCAATCAGAAGAACGTAACTTGGCAAGGGAGCTGTGCACTGGCCATCCAACTGGGCACCTGCCTTTATCCCAATGGACACGGATGGGGACACAGTTTCACACCATTCTTTGGCTCTGTGAATTCTCTGTGTGCCAAGGGAGGATGGTGGGGGGCGGGAGGGGGGGGGGACGACTCTGTCACACTAGGTATTGGTCTGACCTCAATTGAGACACTTGTCCCATTTGGGGGAAAGGCGTTACAGTGATTCATGTTCTGTAAATTCCCAAACCCAAACAATAGGCAGGTGAAGGGCAAGCTGGAGATGACTGGACTCTTAGCAGCGGAGTGAAGAGCAAGAATAGAGATCCTGACCCTTCCCACCCCACACCATCTTAAACCTGAACCGGCTCAAGACACACAACACTCCTGCTCTATTTAGTAGCTGATTGGTGGACGTTCTAGATGGGCTCAGTAGTCAATGAGGAATTAGAAGCCAACACTCATCTTTACACACCAGGAAAACAGTGACCACATTTGCTACCACTAATAAAGACAATCAAATAACTTTCCTGTGGGAGCCCATTCTCGGGTTCCTCGTGGCTTTACCCAGCAGGTCTGCATAGAAGATGATTAGGACCACGGGCCTGAGTGCAGGTGTCTGAGATGGTCTGCACTTGGCTGTGCTGGGAGGGGGGGGGGAGGGATCTTCTGCTCCACCCCTTGGCATTTCTATAAGTACCTTAGGGCAGAGACAGTCAGGGCCCATTGGAATAGGTTCCAGGCCCTCTCGAGGCCATCCTCTATTTTCTATCTGTTTATCTCAACACTCTAAATCCTTCTATCTAATATTTCCTGCTGCTTTCACTCAAGAAAACTCTGGGGAACTGTGGGGTTGGTTGGTAAACACCTCGCACTTTCCACAACTGATAATTACTTCTTTCACTGAACACCTGACTCCATGTATCCCAAGCAAACTGATTTAGCTGTGTCTTAGTTAGGGTTTACTATTGCTATGAAGAGACACCATTGCTGTGGGATGTTCTGTATGGCAAATGTGTTGCTAATAAAACACTGATTGGCCAGTGGCTAGGCAGGAAGTATAGGCGGGACTAACAGAGAGAATTAAAAGAACAGGAAGGCAGAAGGAGTCACTGCCAGCCACCGCCAGAATAAGCAGCATGTAAAGATGCCGGTAAGCCACAAGCCATGTGGCAAGGTATAGATTTATGGAAATGAATTAATTTAAGATATAAGGACAGTTAGCAAGAAGCCTGCCACGGCCATACAGTTTGTAAGCAATATAAGTCTCTGTGTTTACTTGGTTGGGTCTGAGAG